>JANHAO010018636.1:0-13561 GCA_026873985.1 Saraca asoca
CCCCACACTACAAGTTGTAGAAATAAACCAAAGGAAGAGGGAAAAGGAGAAGCAAGAAGGAAGAGCAACAAACACCAAAAGATTTCACGTGGTTCAGCTAAAGCCAATCAGCCCCTACATCCACGAAGATTCTTTTATTAATTTTTACGTGATGGTTTTCTGTTCAACTTAGCCAAAAGGACTTGATGACAATCCAACAGTCTCAGCATGTACAGTTTTTCACTACTTATACAAAGGTTTCTTCCCCTATTTATAGAAAAGGGCAGGGCTACAAGTGTAATTTGTCCTATAGTCAAAATGATTATTTTTGCCGCATAAGGTAATAAATGCTTGGCATCTGATAATAAACGCCAAGCAAATCATTGTTGGACTGTTGGGAGCTGATGTATCAGTTTTGGAGGCTGATTTGTCTATTGGAGACAGGCACCCTTCACAGATGACTAGGCCTCTGCATTGGTACCTAGCTCGCTACCCCAGCGACCTCGATTGGTATTGGCTGACTTGCTGTCCAATGGAATCGGCCTTACTGCTTATCCATCTGGAACGGCCCTGGCGAAGAGACGGTCTGTACGTTGTGTCCTATTTAGCAAGTTGATATCCCCTCGATGATCTCGGTTGTTACCTATCCTAGGCCTCCCTTTTGGCTGGGCTTTGTTTTTTTATTGGGCCTTAACTGGTCTGTTCTGAGTGGACCAAAAAATACTTATGACATCAAGGCCCCTAACTCTCAGTTTGCTTTGTAGACTGGGAGTTGTATTCCGCTGGCAGAGTCCTTGCTTGCAATTCTGCTATCCTGGAGGTGCCACAGTTGCGACCTGGTAGGTCGTAGTTTACATCACTAGTTCTCGCGAATTGTGGCCCAGTAACTATCGAATGACGCAGGTGTTCATTGAGTCAATTCTAGGACAATTGGTCATATTATTTTGTTTCAGTTGGTAGTGGAACTAGCATTAGTGTGCCCTTTTGTTGATCATGAATTCAGGCATCGGAATGCTTGAGCATTTCTTGGCCATGAGATCATTTTTAGCTATGCGAGAATATCCCAATCCTCGTAAGAATTTGGTGTCATTGGACTTCTTAAACGCAGATCCAATATTGCTCGTGCAAGAGCTTGGTGCGAGAGGTGTTTCTTGGACACGGCTCATGCGAGAGTTTGGTGGATGGTTGGTACTTCTCGGATGCGAGACCTCTGGGTGGACCCTTGAACCTGACCAGGTGTACCCTGATCGTCAGGTGAGCATGCCTTTGTGGCATGCTCACACAAAAGTTTAGTGGTCAAGGCACTACTTGGACGTGGCTCGTGCAAGAGTTTGGTACATGGCTAGCACTTCTTGGACACGAAAACTCTGGATGATCCCTCGAACCTAACCGGGTGTACCTAGATCATCAGGTGAGGATGCCTTTGTGGCATGCCCGTGCAAGAGTTTGGTGCTCGAGGCACTTATTGAACATGGCTCACACAAGAGTTTGGTGCATGATTAGCACTTCTTGGACACGAGAACTCTGGATGATCCCTTGAACTTGATCTAGCATACCTCGATTGTCATGTGAGGATGCCTTTGTGGCATGACTGCACAAGAGTTTGGTGCTCGAGGTACTTCTTGGATGTAGCTCACACAAGAGTTTGGTGTGTAATTCACACTTCTTGGACGTGAGAACTCTGGATGATCCCTTGAACCTAACTGGGCATACCTTGATCATTAAGTGAGGATGCCTTTGTGGCATGCCTACATAAGAGTTTAGTGCTCGAGGCACTTCTTGGATGTGACTCACACAAGTGTTTGGTGCATGGTTAGTATTTCTTGGATGCGAGAACTCTAGATGATCCCTTGAACCTGACTGGGCATACCTCGATCTTTAGGAAAGGATGCCTTTGTGGCAAGCCTGCGCAAGAGTTTGGTACTTAAGGCACTTCTTGGATGTAGCTCATGCAGAAGTTTGGAGTGTGATCAGCACTTCTTGGACGTGAGAACTCTTGACGATCCCTCGAACCTGACCAGGTGTATCTCAATGCCAGGTGAGGATGCCTTTGTGGCATGCCCGTGCAAGAGTTTGATGCTCAAGCACTTCTTAGATGTAGCTTGTGCAAGAATTTGGTTTGTGGTTAGCACTTCTTAGACGTGAAAACTCTGGATGATCCCTCAAATCTAACTGGGCGTATCTTGATCGTCAGGTCAGGATGCCTTTGTGGCATGCATACGTAAGAGTTTGGAGCTCAAGGTGCTTCTTGGATACAGTTTGCATAAGAGTTTGGTGTGTGGTTAGCACTTCTTAGATGGGAGAACTCTGGACAATCCCTTGAACCTGATCAGGTGTACCTCAATCTTTAGATGAGGATGCCTTGTCTCATGTAGAAGTGCATCGTGAGGCTGCCGTGGTGAATCTTGGCCTGACCAGTAATGACCTGACTAAAGCAAAGATTGACCTGGATGAAGCCCTTGAACAAGTTCACTAGGTGAGACAAAGAGTCAAAATCATGGAACAATGTGCGGGTTTAGCAGAGCAGTGGGCTAAGGACATTAAGCAATGGGTTAAGGTAGCGAAGCAGGCAAGCCAGGGCCATTGCGAAGGAGTTGAAGGCAACCAAATAGGAGATTGTTCTCATGGTGGAAGAAGCTGCTAAGATCAGAGCAGAGTCTGCTTTATTAGTAAAGCAAGCGGAGATGAAGACTTGTTCAACTTTCTTCTACACTCTCAAGGAGCAACACCCAGAATTAGATTTCACTTTCTTTGGCCCACGAGCTGTTGAGGCCATTGAATGTTACAAGAGAAGGGTTGCACAAACTAGCTTTTCCAGGGACAAGATGGGCTCTGTTGTTAAGACTTCCCTTATTAGAGGTATTGCCTAAGAAGAAGGTGATCCCTAGGTTACTGAACCTGCTAGTGCTCTATTGATACTCACCCCAGGAAGGTCCCGCTACTGATACTCCGATCCCCTAAGCTATGGGCCCTAGACTCCTATTCTCTTTTGATTTTTTATGGTGTAGCTCTTGAACTTTATATGAACTTGTTAAGAATTAAATGGATTTTGCTTGCTTTTCTTCCATTCTTGTGTTTTGAATGTGCAAAATGATAAATGAGAGTATGCTAAATCACCTAGTACATGCCTCTTAATAAACAATTTTTTCGCACTGTACTTCATTGAAAACTTTTATTTTATTTCACACAAGAATACAAATAATTACATGAATACTCGTATTTATTAAAATTTTACAAGTAGTGAGGGTTTTATTGATAGTACTGGCGGAGGTGCTTAGTGTTCCAGGCTTGAGGGAATTCTGTTCCCTTCATATCCGCCAAGTGATATTCCCCGCTACTAATAACTCTTTTAATAATGTATGGGCCTTCCCAGTTAGGCCCTAGGGTCCTCTCACTAGCCTTTCGCGCTCCTCGAAGGATAAGTCACAGAATAAGATCTCTAGGCCTAAAACTTCGAGTCTGCACCTTCTGATTGTAATACCTCGTGACACACTGTTGATAGGTTGCAATTTTGAAGTGGGTTTTCTTCCTTGTTTCTTCAGCAAGATCTAGATTTGCAGCGAGTAGTTGATTATTGTCTTTGGGGTTGAAAGTAATTCTTCACTAAGAAGCTACTTCGAGTTTTGTAGGGATCATTGCTTCACACCCGTATATCATCGAGAAGGGGGTTTCTCCCATGGCATTGCACATCATGGTTCTATAAGCCTATAGCACCTTTGGGAGCTCATCCACCTATGTCCCCTTTTTGGCCTTTAAATACGTTTAATTATCATGTTGACGGCTTCATTGATCTACGGATGATCTATGGCTGAGAAGCTTTTTGTTGTTTTTAAGTTATTGCAAAACTGAATAAATTATTCCCTGTTAAATTGGGTCTTGTCATCAGTTACGATCTATTGAAGGACTCTAAATCTGCAGATGATGTTGTTCCACATAAATCTTTCGATCTTTTCGGACGAGATCTTAGCGAGCTCTTTTGCCTTTGCCCATTTGGTGAATTAATCAATGGCTACTACTACGTGCTTGCAATTGTCACAGGCCATCGGGAGCAGTCTAATTAAGTCCATCCCCCAGATTGTAAAGGACGGTGGACTGATCACCTATCATAAGTAAGCTAGCGGTGCTTGTGGAATTTTCGCAAACCTTTAACACTCATCGCATCTTTTGACGAGGTTGATGGCATCTTGCTTCATCGTGGGCTAGTAAAACTCTTTCCAGAGGGCTTTTTAGGCTAAAGACATCCCCCCAGATGATTCCCACAATAGACTGATCAAGGGAACTATTTCTAAAATAGAATAGTTGAGGCATTTATTGAGGAAATATGGACTCTTCCATAAGACTTCTATACCTTATCAGCCTCAAATAAATGGACAAGCTGAAATATCGAATAAAGAAATTAAGTCCATCTTAAAGAAAACAATGAAGCCAAGGAGAAAAGATTGGAGTCTGAGATTGGATGATACATTGTGGGTCTATAGAACAGTATACAAGACACCCATTGGGATATCTCCTTAAAAGCTGATATTTTACAAGGCATGTCACCTTCGTGTGGAGTTATAGCATAGGACTTTTTAGTGAGCAAAGGAAGTAGCAATTGTAAGAATTGGAGGAGACTCCCTTAACCAATAATGCATCAAGAAAAAAATATATTTGAAAATTTTCTATTCATATAAAAACTACAATTTTTAATGAAAAGTTGTAAAATGTATAAATAAATTTTAATATGGTAAATTCAAAATTTTGTTTCTAGAATATTCCTAAATAAAATGGAATTCAAACTAATAGAGAGGTCATAAATAATAAAAACACTTTTTATTAGTAAGCTAAAAGCATTATATCTTACCACTTGAATAAGCAACACAAATAGCATGCTCATAAGCATTGAGGAAATGACTCAAGATCACAATGAATCTGGACAAAGGTTTTTTTTTTGGCACTTTACTGGAAAGGGAAGACAATGGCCTTATTTACCATGTCTGAATTTGGACTAATTTGCATCTTAATACATTGCCAATTATTAATAGATTATTGGGTGTCATATTTAAAGCTTGTATGGATGTGATTTATCATGAACTTAAAATGAAGATATAAACATAATAATACATATAAATTTTTTGCTTTTGGCACTGCTTGAAATGTGGCATGCACACCTGCATATACTTCGTGTGAAAAATGCCCACTAGGAATTTGAATAATTTTTACATTTGAGACCACTTTTGGGGTTTTCAAAGCAATCCAAAACCCTACCTCAAATCCCAAATATTTGAAATCACTTTGTAGCAGTTGCCACTTTCTTCCTCTTGCTCTTTCCCTAAACTACCAACCACCAAGGACAGACGGCATGTGAGTGTTTGGATAAGGTGTTTTAAAGAGGAATAGCAATTCTTGAGAGGATTTGAACACTAAGCTATCAAATAGCCTGTTTGGATAACTTACACTGGCATTTTCAAAATACTCGGCATTTCTATTGAGTATTCCGATAGTTCAAAATAAAGATTTTCGAATTGCACCATTTAGATGGAATTTTTGAAATTTCTTCTTAGCGATTTATGTTCCACATCAACTGTGCTTCCAATACTACTACTTTCCAATCCTATTGATTTGGCCCTCCAAATACATGTGTATTCCAAACAAGTCATTCTTCAAATGATGGGAATTAAACTAAGGACATTTAAAATCCTTACCTTTTTGTTATTAAATATAAGTTCTAGATGGCGTTCATTGATAGCAATGAAAAAGTTTTGTTGAGAATAAAGAAAATGAAAAGTACAAGGTATAATAGGTTTAATAAATCTCATATTGTTAATTGAATTATTTTATTAACATTGTATTGTTTCTTTTTATAGGTCATGTGTCAACAAAATGCTAAGGATTGTCAAAGCAAAAAGTTGCACACACATTTAGTTCTAAAAGCTTGATTGAAAGAAGGGCTCAAATAGTAATTGTATGGCTTAAAGCTTTCATATTTATATACATGGATAGTGCATAATCAAATTGTGACATATTCTAACGTAGATGGAAGATTTGGGTCATCCGGTAAGGAGAGATAAGGTATATCTTGATTTGCTCAAAAATAAGGAAGGGGGAAGAATCAAGAACCCGAGGGGTATGTTATTGCTCTCCTACGTCGTTAGCATATTTCTAATTTAGCATACCAACCTAACTCTAAAAATGCTAATAATTTAGTGTGCTTTGTTTTTATGACTGCTTTGTTATATATTTGGTAAACATTAAATATTTGAAGATCTCCCTTTTACTTTATCTCGTTATTAAGGAGAAACAAGCCTTGGTCACAAGCTTTGATGTATCTAAGCCTTGGTCACCTATGGACTTATGGTTAAATGATTCTTTGATTAGTTTTTTGTCCCTTTATATCTATGCCATGAGTGTATATATTTACTATCCCTTTATATCTATTCCAAATTAACTTAATATGCAGATGTAAAATTAACATCTCACTCAGACATGGTTGAATCATCTATTTACTGATTTTGTGCTTTGCGAGTTCTAATGGTTTAATAATCTTCCATATGCATGAATAGTGTAGGGCTATTCTCATGACTTTGCTAGATGAACTGCCTTCTAATTTGTCAATATTATTACTAGGAATTAGTACAATTCACTACTAACTATCGGTTGAATTAGTTGTAGTCAATCTAGTCTTTACTTGGCCAACTAAACAAAGTTAAAAGGCTATGGTGGAAAAAAAAATTTCATATTTTGAGTAGAGAGCAGATCATATACATTAAGACTTAGTACTAGTGGTGTGAAAAAGATCATATTGAATAGATCATTTATGGGGCTTCTATTGCAATTTAGAGGTTATTGAATTACCATGATACTCTTGCTTGAATAGACTCACTTAATTTGACAGAAATGCATTATCCTCATATTTTTGATTGATTGTCTTGTTTCACTGTTGGTATCCATATTCAAGTCAATCCCAATTGTGAAATCACATTTGCTTTCAATTCATGTAGTTTACAAAATTCTTCATCAAATGAGGAAAAACCGAAAATAATATTTCTAGTTAGCATGTAAAAAAAATCCAGAATATATGTGCATGTAAAAAAAAAATCTTCACAATAACTATGCATCACCATCTTGTTTAGCCATATTGTCCTAAAGTTGATCACTAGAACGTCCTCAAATATTAGTTCATTTTCTTGATTTGAAGGCCTTTTAAATGTCTTCTCAATCTTCTAATCTTTAAGATTTTGGTTTCTTTTACTTTATATACCTAGAGAATGATAGGATATAGTGAGATAGATTGTTTCATTTGAGCTCTTCATTTGAAAATTCTTAATAAAATTTTAAGAATGATTATGTGTGCATTAGAATAAGTTGAATGGAATTTTGTGTAATTTGAATTGAATTGGCTTAATATATGTTTATAATGCCTTGCATCAAGCACTAAGTGAAGAATATTTTTCTAATATAAACTAGACAAATTAAGACTTCTACAAATTTTTCTGATATGCTGAACCATTGCTTATTTGCATAAACTAGGCAATAAACTACACACATTTTCTATAATATAGCTACTATCAAAACAATTGGAATGCCCGTTACACAATTATGTGACCTTTACCCATCACTATGAAAGCAAGAATTGGAGAGTTTGCCTATTTAACCAAAAGACATCGCAATCATTTTCTATAATATTATACTATTGGTAGATAGTGTGTTGACATGGTTGGTAGATAATGGTATTTCATTAGTGTGCTTAAAATTGTCTTATATGGACTTTATTATACTAGCAAGTTAATGAGTTAGTTCCTAATCATGTTGTCTACAGGATCTTTGATTTTGATTTTCGATCTAATGACTATATTTTCTTTTTTAGCATTCCTTTTGTGATATTGGACTCTTTTACACTTCTGTAAGCAAGGAAGCTTATACAATTATAGAAAATCAAATGGAACAAGTTCATCCAATAATTTGCTTTAATTGTTGTTTATTTCATAATTGTATCTTACTTTTTGACAAAATTTGAAGCTGCTAAGTAGTTGCTTAATTTTGTAGGAACAAATTGAGGAAATTATGAGCCAATGACCCTTTTTTGTAATCTGAACATTCTATTGGTATTAGGTTTTAGGAATATAATATTTGATTCTTGTAGTGTACAATAAGATCATAAATATCCTTTTGGTATTAGATCTTGTGGTATAATAGTGTGCACAATTGCATGATTAATAAGGAAAATTATAAGATTTAAAGTTATTACATGTATTAATTTGTTGGTAAATTTTCCTCAACCTATCTACCTATGCAATTGACTTCTATTAAGATGTTGAATGAGACAAATTATAAGGACTGAGCTGAATCATTGAAATTATATTTAGAGGTCGCCAATCTTGATTTGACACTCAAGGAGGAGAACTTATTATAAATGCCAATGATAGTGCTGATTTGAAAGTAAAGCATGAAAAGTGGACACACTTTAACCGAGTGTACTTGATGATTATGAAATTCATCATTGACAAAACAATTAGATAGAGCATCCCTAAGTCTAGAAATGCAAAATCCTTCCTTAAGTAAGTAGTTAAAAAGTTTCTGAAATGCAATAAGGATAAAAAGGCCACTACCTCTTATTGCTAGAAAAGACCACATATGACAGTGTTATTGGAGTGCAGGAACTCATTCTAAAGCTAGTTCACTATTACAATAATTTGAAGAGTACATTGATTTGGGTGATAGCTTTCTAATTTGGCAGGCACTGGAATCTCTGCTTGCCCAGTTTGATGTTTTAAAGACATCAAACAATACCCAGAAGCATGAGTAGGCCATTAATGAGTTCATCTCTATTATCAATCAAGCAAAGGATTATAAGTGAAAAAGAAATGTCTGATTTATCAATCTTGTCTCTCATGGTTCAACTTTAGAGCAAGGTATGAAAGGACATCAGAAGAACAATAAAGGAAAAGTGCCTTTCTACAAAAAGAATGGTTGTATGAAAGACAACCGCCACAAACCCAAAAGGGTTCAATTCAAGGGAATTTGTCAATTTTGCAAGAACTATGGCCATAAAAACGTGTACTACAAATACAACAAGTGAATTAAGGAAAAAAAAAAGGTACCTCTTCTGGCTCTAGTGGGTCTTAAATTGAACCTAATTGATGTTTCATCAGATACATGATGGTTGGATATTGGTGCCACTATTCAAGTAACAAAATCATTGCAGACACTAAAAAGCCTGAGGAAACCAAGTGAAGAAGAGTTGATAGTCCAGCTAGGAAATGGACATAGAGCAAAAGTGAAGTATATTGGTGACATTTCCTTGTGTTTATCTACTAGATAGTTATTAGAACTCAAAAACATTGTTTCGGTACCCTCCATGAGGAGACACTTGATTTTAGTTATTGCTTCAGATTTTGTTGAATATTCTTGCCATTTTGGTGATAAAAGGTTTGATTTGATTTGAGTTAGATCCTAGATTTGTTAACTCAATTAACACTGTGACTAGAAAGAAAAGAAATAGAATTGATGAGAGCACCTTAAAATTATGGCACAAGCATCTGGGTAACATGTTCATAGAGAGGATATAGAGGTTAAATAAAGAATGGATTCTACATGACTTAGACTTCATAGATTTTGATAGTAGATTGTATAAAGGGAAAGTTTCCTACTAGAGCTAAAATGGGGAAGAGAAATAGAAAACTAGATGCCTTATAATTAATCCACATTGATATCAGTGGATCTATTACTCTTACTTCCATAGATGGTTACAAGTATTTCATCACTTTTATAGATGATTATTCCATATTTGGATGGGTACAGTTGATTATTAAAAAATTTGAATCACTGGATGCATTCAAGACATTTAAGGCTATAGTTGAGCTCAGACATGGAACGAAAATTAAATGTGTCAACTCTGATAGAGGTGGCTAGTATTATGGCATATATGATAAGATAGGGAGAAACCCTGGTTCTTTTGTTAAGTATCTACTAGAGTGTGGCATTGAAGCCAATTACACTATGCCTAGAATGACATAGAAGAAAGAAGAAATCAAACACTCATAAATGTAGTGAGACATATACTCATTCATTCTTCATTGCCAAAATTTTTATGGGGTGATGCATTACAAACTACTACCTATATTCTAAATCAAGTATTGAGCAAATCGATGCCAATAACCCCTATGAACTACTAAGTGGTAAAAAGTCCAGTTTGAGGCATTTTCAAGTTTGCAGTTGTAAGACTAAGGTAAAGCTATACATTCCCTCGACAAAGAAACTTGATTCTAAAATCATTGTTGGGTTCTTTATTGGTTGTTGTAGTGGCTCAAAAGGCAATAGATTTTACTGTCCAACTCACTTTGCCAGAGTTATTGATTCAAATAGGTCCATTTATTTTAAGGATGTGTTGGCCAGTGGGAGTCAGGTACCACACATCACTACCTTCAGAGAAGAGCATATTATAGTTCCACTAGCACCACAACCCATAGAGTAATCTTCTGTTGATCCATAAGTCGATCTTGTGTAATCAGTAGGCAAAAATGTTAAACCAAATGAATTAGTTAATGAAATTCCTTTGAGAAGACCCCATAGAGGCAAACTGGTAGTTTTTAGCAGTTATTTGGTGTATCTATGAGAGCATGAATTTGATGTAAATGATGAAGCTGATCCTAATACCTTTTCATAGGTTGTGCCTAACCCTAACTCATTAGAATGGATAAGTGTGATTAAAGATAAATTAGGTTCCGTGCATAAGAACTGAGTATGGGATCTAGTTGCATTACCTACATATTATGAGCTAGTTGGATGCAAATGGATTTTTAAAATCAAGCAAAATGCTAAAGCTCAAGTTGAGAGGTACAAGGCCAAATTGGTAGCAAAAGGCTGCACAAAGATAGAAGGTATTGACTACAAAGAGAATTTCTAGATAGTTTTAACTAAGGACTCATTCTAAGTTCTTATGGCATTGGTAGCTCATTTTGACTTGGAGCTACATCAAATGAATGTCAAAATAGCTTTCTTGAATGGTGAATTTTCAGAAACAGTGTACATAAAATAGTCAGATGGCATCCAAGAGAGAGACAAGGAACATCTTGTGTGCAAACTCAAAATAAATCCATATATGACCTAAAGCAAAGGTTTAAACAATGGGTCTTCATGATGCAGACCAATGTATATACATGATGATGAGTGCAGACAGTTTTGTGATTCCAGTTCTATTTGTTGATGATATTCTTCTAGTCAGCAATGAAACATGTTGATTGAGACAAAGTAAATTTTATCCAAGCACTTTGAAATGAAAGATTTAGGGAATGCCTCCTTTATTTTGGACATTGACATCCATAGTGACAAGTCTCTGGGTCTTTATGGCTTTTCTTAGTGCTCATATATGAAGAATGTGCTGAAAAGGTTAAACATGTCCAGGTGCTGTCATGCTTCTTCACCTATTCAGAAAGGTGAGATCTTTTCGACGTCCTAGTGTTCTCAAAATGATAAAGGAAAAATGAAAAATGTCACATATACATTACTCATAGGTAGCTTGATGTATGCTCAGGTATGTACACATCCTAATATAGCTTTTGTTATTGCTCTACTAGGGAGATACCTAAGTGATCTTAGTTAAAGGCATTGGATTGTAGCTAAAAAAGTGATAAGATACCTGTAGGACACAAATGATTACATGCTGAGCTACAAGAGATCGAGAGATCTCATGGTTACAGGCTACTCGAAGTCAGATTTTGTAGGTTATCTAAATGATAATAAATTGACATCTTGGCACATCTTTATGATGGTAAGAAGAGTTATGTCATAGAAAAGTGCCAAGTAATCACTTATAGCTACCTCCACTATGAAGTATGTCACATGTTATAAAGCTAAATTGTATTGTTAAGGAAATATATTGTTGGTTTCAATATCGTTTAAAGCATTTCAAGGATATTAATCATTTACTGTGACAATGCTACTACTGTGAACTTCTTTTTGAACAACAAAAGATCTACCCATATGAAGCATTTTGATGTAATGTATTGGTTTGTGATAGAGAAGATATACGGGGCATATTACTTGCATTGAGTATATTTCCATAGATCATATGATAACTGATCCACTAACCAATGGCTTAGCAATTGAATGTATGATGATCTTGTAATTAATATGGATTTAGCTTAGTCTTTCGGTGTTTCAGGTTAGTGGGAGTATTATAATTGATGTAATCACATTGGATATATTGTTTAACTCAGGATATATCATTGAAATATTCATAATGAAATATTCATGTTTTGTTCTATATTATTTTTTGTGAGCATTATCTGATTATGACATGTTATTAGATACATTTAGATCATGTCTCACTACTATGTTGAGAATATTAATTCTCATTTGGTATCTTGGATAGAAGCTTAGATCACTATATGGAGATTTATGTGTAGTCACATTTGTCATTACATAAATCTTGTTATGCACATTTTATATTTTGGTCATGGAAATATAAGCATATAGTGTGTGACATTAATATGCCCTATCAGATATAATGTTCTTCACTTGGATGCTTATTATTAGCCTTAGAGGTTGTTAGATCATAATACTCTAAGCTATATAGTGGTTTTAATGTTGAAAAAGCAATTTATTATCTAACAAATGTTTTTTAGTGTGTTTGAATTTATTTTTCATCTATTTGACTCAAGAATGAATCAAGATTCAAAATTAGTGTTTAAAGATTTTGATTTTAATAGGATTCTATGTAAAATAAACTGAAACAATATTTGATCTAGTTATTCTTTAGATGTTAAAGTGAGAAAACTCCTTTTAAAAGAAAATTCTACTGCATACTTCAATGCAACATCAATGTATTGAAGAACTGTGAAAGATCTTCAGAGACAAATCGAAGTCACTTAGATGTTTTAAGCAAAACTTCACCGCCAAATCGAAGTTACTTCAATGTATGAACAAAAATCTCATTACTAAATTGATGTTACTTTGATGTATCGAGCAAAAATCATTACCAAAGGTTTGGAAATTTGACTGCTTCGATATATCAATCGATGTACAGCCTTCAAACAATATATTATACATCGATTTTACACCGATGCATTAGTGAATAACAGACCATAATCGATGTTGCATCGATGTGTAAGCTGAAAAATCATTTTTTCGTTACAGATGGTTATGGCAGTTATTCTAGCCCAACCACCTACTATATATATGAGATTTTCACATAGTTTTTCATATCATTCAAGTACGAAAATTGATTAAGAGAAAAACACTCAAATTACTCTAAAAATCTTCAGAGTTTTGCAAATCTTCTGGATCAAAATCTACTTCAAGTTTATTCTAATTTTGAGAATTTCTTCTCAAATGTTGGTATTGTATTTCTAACTCTATTCTTTAATTGTATTTCATTTACTTGAGATTTCTAGGGTTTAGAAATCTATATAGGTTTAGAAGTGTCTATTGTAAATCTTCTAGGTTAACAAGAGACCTGTTAATTTCTTGTGGTTTTATTGTAAAGACTGGCATTTCAGGAGTCTATCAATCCTAAAAGTTTTCTTTTATAATTCAGAGGTCTTTCGGTTGAGAAAGATCAAGTGGAGTAGACTTGAATTGCGGTTTCAATTCAAGTTGAACC
>JANHAO010018637.1:0-13515 GCA_026873985.1 Saraca asoca
TCATCAATCCCTGCATCATATGCCTCATACACTGCCGTTTCATTTGTTTCTCCTCTCAAATTGGCCATCACAATCTGCGTTTCACGTAAGCAACATTGAATTATTAGATAAGTATCCAAAACTGGGGCCAAAGACAAGACATAAAGTTATTGCTTTCCTTGCCAATCAACTATACTGATTCCTCTTTTCTGGTATATTATGATAGAAGTACTTTCTCACTATAGAAAATTCATGATAACCCCACCACCAATCATGAATTTAGCATTATTCTTCTCGTAGTTTATTATTAATTACAAATATGATATATGCAAAGAATCGACAATTCTCTTATCTAAGCCATTAAGGCCTGATAGTTATCCACTGAGTGACACATTCCTCCGGCTTATTAAAAGGCAGCAGTTTTGGTCTTTTCTTGCTGTAGGCTGAGATGATCAAACTGTTATTCAGCCATGAAAATCCCATTAATGAGCTCAATTACACAATTTTTTTCGTCTCATTATTCAATTAAAAACTTGTGACAGGAGATTAATAGCCATTAAAAAATCTTGCGGGCTTTTATGGAATTGAATGATATAATCATACAATTTTTTATACAAAATCTTACCCTTTTTTTTTTAAAATTTTTTCAAGAATGTACATAAGGATAATCCCAGCTAAATCTATTATATGTTTCTTATAGGCACATCTACAAAGAATATGGATTAAAAAAGATTATCTTCAAGCATATTAGTAAAATTGACAGCAATTTTACAACTAATGAAAGGATGCGGCCCAAAGTATAATAAGGTGCTCCTTCCAATGCATTGCGCCAAGATTATTACTATTTAATTCGATACATAAACAAATATAAAATAAGGCTAAGAAAACTCACATCATAAGCCTCGTAGATTTGGTGAAATTGCATCCCACAATTGCTCCCTCTGCATACGTCTGGATGGTACTGAAACACAACAAAATACCAACTAATCAATATTTTTTTCATTATTAGCAAGTCCCAAATAAATCTAATTATTCTAGTATCAATTCTTGTGTAGAGACAAATGAAAAAGATCATCTTCTCGAGGAAAATAATAGTATATCCAAAATCAAATAAAAAAAACAATACAATCCACGAAAAAAAAAAAAAACCAAATCCATTAATAAAAGTTTCAAACTTTTGGAGAAAAATTTATGTTTAAACAGCGGAAAAAGAGGAGATGAAGAATCAAACCTGCAAAGCAAGCTGTCTGAAAGCCTTCTTAACCTCAGATTCAGAAGAACCAGGTTGGATTCTCAAGGTCTTGTAAGGATCCATCACAGAAGAAGAAGAGCAACAAACCTTAACCCTGTTTAGCCTTTTCTGCTTCCTTTGCCCATTTTTGAATAGCATCCAAGAGGAAGAAGATGAACCATTACCGCCAATAACACCAGCAGCTGCGGAAGCCATTGTTGTAGCTCGGGACCTTCAAAATTTGAAATATCTAACAACAATCCACAACAACCCAGAAACCTTTGGCTATAAATAATCAAACTTTGATCCTTTTAAAAGGAATTGTTTTGTTTAGATTATTGTTTTGTTTAGATTTTAGAATGGAACAATGGGCACAGCAAGTTGGAAAAACCGAAAAAGGTTGTTCAACCTTTAGATTAACTGAATAATGGTAATAGGTAGAATAAATGGAAAGGATAGAGTTAAACCTTGGAGAGAAAAAGATATATATAGGAAAGGATTAGAGAGAAAATAGGCTAATAGAGATGGAACTTATCCACTGGTCAGCGTGGCATGACGTGGTTCATAGTAATTGGAGAGAGAAAGAGAGAGAGGAGAGAGAAAATTGAAGAGAGAGATATTCGTGAGCATATAAGTTATTGTTTGGCCTTTTAATTGGTCCGAATAGGATGCTGAAGACTGTTCTTTTGGTCTAATCTACGGTATATTCCATCCTTGTTGGAATTTAATTCTTAGACCCTTCAACTTTGGTGGAATCTGTTTTTGGTCCCAATAAAATTGCATTATCATGTCATACCTTTTTTTTTTTTTTGGGTTTTGGTATTCAATCTTGTCATACTAAAATTACATTGTGCAAGCAAAAGCTTGAAAGTCACCGTCAATTCATTATGACGTTCTTAACTTAAAAATTGAACAAATCAAATGCAAGGAAAAAAAAAAAGGACAGAGTGCCTAACTAACATTCTAATACACGTTTGTGTTCCTAATCATTTAATTAAAGTGCATATCTAAACTTAAAAGTATGTTCCTCGAAACAAATACTACTATCTTATTTTAAGGTGAAACCAAATAATTGTTCCATGAAGTTTGAGAGTTACTTGTAAATTGTATCTTGACAAATGTAATTAAATAACAATATTGGTGGATAATGCTAGTCAAATTAATTTGGATTATAAATAATGATTTTATTAGATGTATAATATATGTTAATCATGATTAATATTTTTTTTGATATAATAATATTTAATATTATGTAAAAACTTGTTTAATTATCTCTTTTCTTAGTTAGATCCGATTTTGATTTTTATATTGTATACGTGGTCTTGTCTTTTTTTTCTTTTTTTTTTCAGTAAAAAAGCCTGTAAATGATAGCAAGGGAATAAGAACCAAAATAAAAAAAAAAAATTGAAATGCGTAAATGAAAAGAATAGGGGAATAATTTGGGGCTAAAATAATAGAATAAAAAAAGTATAAGGGTAAAGAAGAAATGAGGAGCAAGAATGGCAAGAGGAGGTGGCATATTGACTATGTAGGCGTTAGCGGAGGATGTGAATGAAAAATATGGAAATTAGGAGAGGAAAAAACAAAAGAAGGATGATTCCGAGAAGTGGATAAGAGGGGCCTTCAGAATTGCCACGTGGCACACATGCAATAATGGTAGCATCTTTGTCGGAGCTGTGTTTCAATTTCATTCAAAAAGGTCCACATTACTGAATTGAGATAAGAGCAACAGCAGAGACTGTGTCTTCTCTTTCTTTCTCTCTCCTCGCTTTTTGCACTTTTTCAGAGATTATCGATAAAACTATAAAACCAACTGATAATTTGATAAAAACGTGCTGTTTTGTGAAGGTAGACAACAACCGATTTATTTCTGTTTCACTGAATGTCCTGACAAACACTCTGTCATCTTCGTATAAAGAGTGGAGAAGATAGACTTGGCTACTCCCATTGTACGGATGAGCACGTTTCATCACTCACAACTTATCGTATTTACAATTTAATTTCACTGTAAATCTTACAATATTTATTATAATAATGCAATATTTAGACTATAATTCCTATAATCTCACAAATTTTTCTAGAAGAGTGATAAAAGTATGAAAATCAAACTATGGATCAAGAATTATTCTATTTATCAATCTTGGTGTAAAATTTCGGATGTGAATCATATTTCTTTTTCATTGATAAAAAGTGTGGAATTCCAATCATAAATTAAAACGAAATACATGAAAACATATGACAAGATTAAAACAAACCGATCTCATTTATTTAAAAGTAAAAATTAATTATATTTAAACTATTTTATTTTGTGAATAATACTACTTTCACACATTTAAGTCTACATTATAACCACTTTAGACGTGACACAAAATGTGTGTAAAAGTGTGATTTTAGATTTTTTTCTTCTTTTAAATAGTATAAGAAGTAACAAGCATGTTATGTATCCATAATTCACACACTGGAAGGAAAAGTGATTAAACATTTGGAAGGGTATTGTCTTCAAGGAAAAAAATGAAAAGATAATATATGTGGCATATCGAATTGAAGAAGTGATTATAAAAACTGCATACATAGGAATCTTACACAAGAAAGGATTAGGTATGTGGCTTCAGACACGTTCTTTTACCTATTCTTCAATCCAGCAGCCCTCGTCAACGCGGAAGCTTACAACTCCAAAACGTAATTTCTAGTCATCCACGTGATGCTGAACAATTTTCTGCTTTTGTATTCTAGACACCCACACATATGTACAACAAAAAAAAAAAAAACTCAATGACCAGAAAAACTAGCAGCACTTCAAACATCTACAATCCCGAGTCTTGAGAGTTAATGTCATGAAATCTGAAAATGAAATAGGACCCATGATTCCCATTCTCACCAATGCTTGAAACGTGCGGTAAGAAAGTGAAGGCAATATAGTGAGGTCTAAAATTATCTCACTTTGATTCTGTTTCTCCAGCTGAACTCTTATCAACCTCAGGTGATTGACTGGATGGCAAAGGCTGCTCGGTAACTGAAGATCTCTTCTCAGCCTCAGATGGTTGATTGGATGACAAAGGCTGCTCGGTGATGGAAGATCCTGAATCAGAAGGCTTTTTGAACTGAATCAAGATCATGGTCATGTTGTCACATCCCTCACCACCAGCTGTTGGTGCTAAGCACCGATCAAATACTTTCTCACAAACCACTGAAAGTTTATTTTCCTGCATAGTTCTGATTCATAAATATGTATACTAAAACCAGATTTGGCAGCTACAATAATCAAAATATATTAAAATTGTTTCTATCTGTAATATAAATAAGTTGGCCACAAGAAAACTTACTGTCTTGAGCTGTCCATGCACAAAGTCCACAAGCTGTTGGCTTGACATGCAATCCCTATGCATTAAGAGTGCATGTCAACTGAGAGTAAAACCAAAAGAGGATAGTATATAGAATAAACACGCAAATGTCAGCTAAAAATCTAAAAAGGCCAAACAATAAGTAAACAAAGTCATGGTGATGAGGAATAATCCGATACTCAGACCCCCATCTTATTACTGGTAAGTCTTAAACACAAGCATAGCACCGCCCAAATTATGTACAATTAAAAATTCTTCATTAAAATTACAGCATATCATATCACTTGGAACAAATTTAAAACAAGCACACATGGGCTAGATCATGTAGCATTAAGTAAAGGTGGTAAAGAGTTATATATAAGTAACTATGGTAAGAAGAGAAGTTTTAAGTGGCTTGCATGAAAGAGATCATCTTGGAGAAAGAGTTAAAATTAATAAATTTAATAGACAAGTTGCTCTGTCACAAGCTATAAAGCAACCAAGCTGCTTACCATATCCCATCACAAGCTATAACGAGGAACTCATCATCATCACAAAGCTCAACCTATTACAAGGAATATGAAAAAGAAATCAACAGGGAGCAGTTAAAAGGAAAAGAACATCATGTTTAAATGAAGCCAGCAAAATTATATACTTGTTCTGAGGGATTCATGTTATCATGAGGCAAGGAGTTTATTATGTCTTCTGAATGTGTGTGTGTGTGTGTGTATTGATAAAAGGTGACCAATCCAGAGGCACCCATCATTCCCCAAAGATTGACCAATTTATAGCCTATGATGTACTAGCCAAAACACTACTTACAGAAGTTACATCAGGATCAGCAGTTACAATCTGCTTTTCAGCAGGCAAAAACTTGTTCTGCTTGAATTCCATGTCTCCTGTAGCAGAAACAATAATGTAATTATATTAAGAACATTGGTGATTGAAGTGAAAAACTAGCTCAAGACAGCATAAATTTAATTTTTTTTTTAAAGGAAGGAATAAAATCCTCATTCCTTTTCTTCACATTAGGAGTTTATAACAAAAAGAACTTCTATTACCGATGGCTCTGGCCAGGTTTAAACTTCCATTGACACGTCCAACTTGGATGAAACCACCAGCTTTTAGAATCCTATCTTTCTCAACCTCAAGATCAGGTTTGTGATCTTTAGACAAATTATAAGCCTGCAAAAATACCTTCAATAAATGACCAAGCACACCAACATTCCTTAAGATCAGCTGGACTGTACCATGCAGTAAGGCATCATTTCATGTCACCCAGTTGCATAAATAGGAATGATTAAGGACTGGCGATACTCAGATGACGACAATGGCAAAATAATCCAGAGGGATGCATCTAGATGTCAAAATTATTTCAAGTTATAATTATCTAGGTGTAAAGAATATCAATGCCCACTCTTCTGTAACATCATTGTTAAAGAAAATATGCATGAGACATAGTATATTAAAGACATGAAAGAATGCCATTAATAAATATATATCCCACAGTACAGAACCTGTATGTGCAGAGTTAAGATGCGTGTTCAACATTCTTTATAGACCCACTTCTTTATCCACCCTTCCCATTGTCTATTTCCAAAATTGGTAGTCATGTGGGCCATGTCAGTAACTACTGAATCATACAACAATTGGATCCATTATGCACCAGCATCCTTGTTAGCTATGTCCAATACATTTATGCATATTGAAATATAGGGATGATAAAAATACTGTTAAGAAATTTCTATCCAAAAAATTAAAAATAAAATACTGCACAATACAAAAAAACAAAACCTCAAGAAGTGGAAGTACCTGACCCTTCCTTGATAATACACAGCGAGAATCCCCAGCATTTGCTACAACAAGTTTGTTCCCTCGAATGACTGCCACACATGCTGTACTTCCAGAGTTTGGTCCACTGAAATCAGAATGGGGCCCCTAGTTTGCAGCATAATAAATCCTCAGATCAAATAAAATATTTGTATACCATAATTTAATATAAAACATATAAGAGATCACAACATCATGATATGATCTTGCAACTAAATGGATTAAAACAGTGTATGGCTGACATCAGACCTTGTAGATATTTCAATTGATATCACTTATGTATAATCATATCAGCTTCTAAGCATTGGCTTTTAAGGTGCACATTTAATTAATTCGTATATAGATATGTGTGTCACAGTGAGCTTGCAACATAACAGTAAGGCAGTCTAGTCAGGATACAAATGAAACCCAGATGATTAAGTTGAAATTCTCAGATCCTGTTCAGTTTGAAAGAGGTTCCAGCAAACATGGTTACACAAATAATTCATATCAAACATAGAGGTATAACAACCAGCATAACCAAAGTTGAGGTAAAGCAGCTCCAAGGATTTTCTTGTTATAATAAAGCAAAAATACCAAAAATATGCCAAAGTCCAAGGGAAGCCCTTTAGGATTTCCAGAATAGAAACTGTTCAAACTAAATTTCATAGGGATCTTTTTGCTTCAAAACCTTTCCAACATGCATGCACTTAACAGAAACCATAAGAGCAAAGGCAGAAAACAAGCACTTGTGACGCAAACAAAAAAGGTGATTTTATTTATCTGTTACCTCCTCAAAAGCCCATTCATCAACAGCTTCATTGACTTCACCATTCTTGGGAGACCATATAAAACCCTCTAGCATACCAGACAACTTTTCTATTTTATCTCCCAAGATTGCTAATTCTCTCCATCCTCTTTGTCCACGCATCATCTCATCCATTCTGCCCCAACAGGGAGCGAAACATAAACAAAGAGCACAATTTTGACAGAAATATTTCTGTCTAAACTAGCAGATCCATGTTCACATTCCAATAACGATTTAAAAAAAATTTTAATCATCTCTAAAATGTCAAGTGCATAATCAATTTACTTAATAGAGAAAAGAAATGCCAGTCAATTAATTATTGATGGCATCAGCCAAGGAAAATCAATCTTGTCAATTCAATAGGTGACACTTTCATCTATTACCTAGCATCAGGAATGATAATATATCTTATTAGACAGGTGGAGTCAATAAAAAGTTTCTATTCAGTTTCAATTACAGGGTAGATGATTAGCACAACAGCGAAAGCATGATTGGCAGTCAATATCAGAGGCAGTTTGGCTTGAGGCTGAGCTAAGTTAGCTCTTATATGTGAAAGAGACCAAGCTCACAACCTACCTCACCTTTGGACTTCTATTGTACAAAGGCATAAATTTATATCAATGAAAATTTTAAATAAAAAAGGTAAACCAACCAACCTGAGAAAAGATTTCTGTAAAGATGAGCCCAAATCTCCAGCTAGGTAGGCTTCATGCTTGAGTACTTGTTGGTGTAGATACTTGGCACAGAATTTAGAAACTGCTTTGCCTGGAAATCAGTGGACCATGGGCGTGATAAACTAATTGAACATGACTGGTGATGCAATAAAAAAGTCCATGGTTTGAAACACCAGGGTTTAAAAAAAGTACATATAAATGATAAAAAAATTTATAAACTTGTATGTAATGAAATGACATGAAAATTGAAGTTGTTAAAGATTATTCAAAAACCACAGAGCAGACACTGACCTCCGTGGCCATCATAAACACCAAAGAAAGACGTAGACTCATCCAAATCTAGGAGGGCTGCATGCTGTTAAAAGAGATTAAATTTTCATCAACCATTACGTAGACTATAATGTAACCCGAAGATACCAATTCCCCAATGAAGCAAGGTATTAACAAAGCATCTAAATCATATCAATGCAGCAATCACTTCCAAACAGATGCACTTTTTTACAAACAGAGGCATGCCAGAACAGGAGTACTTTTAACTTCTGTAAATTTGGAAAATCTTCAAATTACTTCCAAAGAGATTCACTTTTTTACAAACTGAGGCATGCCATAGCAGGAGGACTTTTAACTTCTGTAAATTTGGAAAATCTTCAAACATCAGACGCTGCATCTTTAACAAAATTTATTAGTCATAAAAATTTGAAGATAAATCACAGCCAAAACTAATTACTTAATCATCAAGACCAATAAATAAGTTGAACATATGTGATTCAATGCAGTTAAACAACAATCAAATGCAACCCTCAACAGATTTCATTTCAAAAGGCAACTCACAAACTCATAAAAACTTACTCTTTGCAGGTGATCTATCCAACTTGAGTGATTAATTTTACCAAAAATGTTTTGTTTTAAATCTTCCTTTAATAGTCTCTAATTTTATAAACTACAATTAACTTCATTCAAGCCACATTCACAAATCAGCTGTCTGTCTTTTGATCAGAACTTTCATTTATGACCCTGACTTGTATCTGCAGGATAGCAAAATTACCACAAAACGTAAGCATGGTCCTAAACTAAAGTAAAGATTGAAAATATCAGGTTTAGACTGGTTCCCTGCTCAAAAACTCATAATGTTTTAATCACTATCATCCCAATCTATATAAGAATCGTGTGCCTTGCTTTAATTGAGAACCTGATAAGCATAATAATAAACCGATCATACTTTCAATGAGAACATCCTTTTACTTTCAGCAAACAGTGTGCATATACCATATCGAAAGCATTAAAGAATATACCATATCTACAGAGTGGACATGCTAGTTAATATGAAAGGCAGCAATAAAAGTCCCGTACAAAAGAAAAAAAAAAAAGGTAAATTGACTACATATATGAAAAAACATAAACAAAAGATTACTCACAGCATCCTCCATGGTGGCACGCCAACCTTGCATGGAAGACACGCCAAAACGAAGCTTGTCATTCTCACCATCGTCAGAGGCCTTCTCAGTTTTGGGGCTGCTGAGATATATCCCCATCTCCGACCACAACGCTGAAAAAACATTCACACATCGAAACAAATATTATAAACAACGATATTTGAATCAATGCAATTCAAATCTAAATATACAATTCTACATCTTAGACTTGACAACTAAACGTTCAGTGTTGAAAGTCAAACGCCAAATCAACGACCTTACCATACACAAGATAAATCTAAACATCAGGAACAAATCAGACCCAATAACTGAAACTATCATCTACAACACACAACACAACGAAAAAGTAAAGATGATTAAGCATTTTAGGGTTTGATGAAGGGTACGTACAGTGATTTGAGCGAAAGAGAAGAGTAATCGATCTTAGTCCCCGCGAAATTCAACACCGAATGGTATGCTTCTTCAGTTGCTCTGATGTGAGATAATGGGCAGATGGAAGTTCAGTGATCAGCCACAGACTGCCACGCGCCATGCATGTGCCAACTATTTTTCTATTTTTTTTTCTTTTCAATTATTGTTTTAGATCTAAGCGGCCTAGATTAAAGCTGTTTTGATTAAAAAGGTTAAGCTTAAAATCAATAGATTAATTTATGTTTTAGAGAAAAATCCTAATTAATGAACTGTTTATTTGGATAGATATATTTGATATGGTGGGAAATTGAATTGCTTTCCCCTTTTCTCCGCGATGGAGACATATTGGTCCGACTTGTGGCCCATTACTCATGGTCCAATTTTAAAAGTTTTGAAAAGCCCAATAAACTTTGGACATAATTTGGGTCCATTAAATATCTTTTTTCGGACCACGAGCGTAAATCCGTAGAGGTGTAGTACCAACGAGTATTATTATACAAAGCGAGTTAGAGCCTTGCAATTCATTTTCTCTCTAAATATAATACTCAAGTTAAGGCTCAAGGTTGAACAAAACAAAAGAGGCTTTATAACCACCGAATAAGATATTTAAAAAATATCAGTATTATTTACAATTTGAATATATATTGTAAGAAGAATTTATTGAATTTCATAAATTTTATTTATTTACAAACTTTAATTTTATTGTATTATTAACGTTGTATTTGAGATTTAAGAGTTTGGATGAAAAAAAAAAAGAAAAGAAAAGAAAAGAAAATGTGATAAAATAAAATAGATAAAAAAAGGTACAATTACTATATTGAATCTCATTCCACGTGCAACCACATATTTTGCATGGTTACCGAAGATAAACAAACTCTTAATTAGGAGAGATTACATATCCATGGACCATAACATATGTTGATTAATAACCACCATGCATATACAGTTATCCATTCTATAGTTAAAAGTTGTAATTTTTGTAATGAATTTTATCATAATTTTTATATAATAAATTGAAACTTTGTGTATTGTAAACTTCGCTGATAAAATTATCAAGGTTATCTTTAGATGTAGAGGATGTTTTCTATTTTCTATTTTTTGTTTCGTGAAAAAAAAAACTATTTTCTATTTTTATATAGAAAAATAGAAATTATACTCAAAATATTTGTTAACGAAAGCAATTTTTTAGAATTAAAAAATAAGAATATGTGTTCAAATCATAATAACTCCATTCATTGTCAGTTCTAATATGTATAAAAAGAAATATAAGAAATGTATTAAATTATTAAGGATAATAATACTAAAATATAATCATTCAAATGTGTAAAAAAAAATTCATATAAATACAAAATTATTAAAAATAAATAAGCATACACAGTATTAGAAATAAATAAAGGTTAGTATCCTTAAGCAACATTATGGGATAAAAGTATTAATTTTTACGAGAATGAACACTATAGTCATTCCATGATTAATCTGCAATAGTGTCTCTAACCATAGGCATTTGAACTTGTTACAACACATCCAGTTGAAAAGCTTCTTGCACCGTACTCATAACCTTATTCTTTGATATTAGGGGTGTAAATGAATCTAAGTTACTTGTAAGTAGTTTAAGTTCAATTCGTAAAAAACTCGATTTATGTTGAAGTTAAACGAGTTCGAGGTTAAACGAACCAAACTTGAATATCAAATTAGAAACATCATGAGTTTAAACTAGCCTAAACAAGTATTGTTTCTTTATTCAACTTTTAAGAAAAAGTTAGCTTTTTTTCGCTTTTATTTTCTTATTATTTCTATATGTAAAGTTATTTATTAGTTTTCTTTAGCATTTGTTTAGAATTTGGATTTGGATTAAATCATTTTATTATCTTTTGAATTATTATCATAGTTATGTAATAAATTAAAGTATTTCATACATTATGATTTGACTACTTTTTATGGATATTTATTGTATTAGGACAAAGATTTATATATGTGATACAATTTATTTGTACCAAAAACTTTTTACAATATTTTTTATTATTATTTGTTGAAAATAACTATAAAATATATCATAGTTCATTTAAACTCATTCATGATTGATTATGTTTGTTTAATAGTCAAGCTCGAACTCAAATTTTGCAAGCTAGATGAGCATGAGCTCGATCTGGAGCTTGTTTATTATTGTTAAGCTCAAACTTGAACAAACAAATGTTTGGCTTAGCTGAGCTTGTTTACAACCCTATTTGGTACCAACTCTAGATGGCAAAATGGATGCATATCCATTAATCCATTTAATTTATTCATTTTTGGATCCATTCAAATCCATTTATAATATCTAGTTAATCAAATAGATGGATAAGATATTAATTTATTTAATAAAAGGGTAATTAAAAATTAATTTAATTTAATTTTTATTTAGAACTCAAAATATATATTTTTAAATAAAAATTATTATATTAAATTAAATAAAAATAAAGATAAAATTAAAAATATTAAAATCCTAAATAGATCTAAAAATTATAACCTATATCCATTTATTTATCTATATTCATCCTTATAATGACTCATCATATTCATTCATACTAAATTTTGAACAAATGTAATGACCTTGTTAAATAAGAATCATCTTGAATTAACTCATAAATAACCATTTATTTATTTATATTTAACATTTTAATAGGATAAAAAAGAAGGTATGTTTAATATCTTTTGTAGTATAAAAAGGATTTTATATTTAGTATTTTAATTTTTGTAAAGATATTTGTAGTTGAAGATATTTTAAGAGTCAATTAATATTGATTTATGTAATATATTTAACTTTAATTTTTTTATTTAAATATTAGTTATCAGTTATTTTGCTTTAATAAATTTTTAAGTTTTTTTTTAAGAAATGCCAATTTTAGACAAAGTGTATTTTTTTTATTCTTAATGTTTCAAATTTTAAGAAAAATTTTGAGAAAAAAAGGGAAAGTATGACAATAAAAACATTTTATTCCTAATTTACTAGTCATTTTGATTTTGTAGTGTAAATAAAATAATTTAAAATTTTAATAATAAAAAATTATTTATAGTGATAGAGTTAAAATATAATTTAGAGTTTAATAACAAAAAAATTAATTTTTAATGATAGAGTTAAAATATAGTTTAAGATTTTAATAATCAAAAATATTTTTTAATAATGATATTAAAATATAATTATAATGATAAGAAAAATAATAAGAATAAAAATAATAGAATACAATTATATAGAAATTTTGTGTTAAATTTTTACAAAAGCTTGCAAAAATTTTTGAGGATATACCCGAACAAAATTCCTTTTATATTCATGACCACATTGCAGTGAGAAGCACATGACGGTACGTTATTTTTCTCAGTAACCCATTGAATCACTGGAGGACCCAAGTCGTAGTAAGCATGGGGACTTGCCCTTACTCACTTTCTTAAATTTTTGTTAATTATGTATTATTTTATAATACTTAATTAAATAATTGATATAAATTAATTTATAGCATCTCCTCAATTTTTTTTTAGACCTCATTAACTCATTTAAATTAATTAGTCACCAAATTTGAATCATACCAAATAAAAAAAAATTATTTATTGTGAGAGTAAAAAAAAGCAAATATTAATTATTATATCTTGCATATATGATCAAATTTGAAATGTAATTCAAGATTACATTACTACGTGAAAAAATTACATAATTTTATGTTATGAACATTGATAAATATTTTTTTTCTCACACATGAAATCACTTATCCTACTAGATTTAATTCTTATCCCACAATATTTTATTAATAAATTAAATTGTATTCAATAAATATTTTGTATTTTTATAATAAGAATTTTAAATTTTTTTAACAATATA
>JANHAO010018638.1:0-13517 GCA_026873985.1 Saraca asoca
ATGAGACAATGTTATTTTAATGAAACTCTATTTCAATTGTGATTTTTCTCATTTTGTTTTATATGCATATTTTTGTTAGAGAAATATCAATAAAATTTGGACCTAGAATAAACGTAGGGTTTATTCATTAAGTATTTTGAACTAATATTAAGATGCAAATGCAATGTGATACATGGAAGATAATACTCATTATAAAGGGAATTATCGTTATGATTCATCTATTTGTTTCTTATTTTGGCAAATCATGGTATATATATTGGCCATGTGGTAGAATGTAATAAATTGCTATGCATGTACCGTGTGAATAAATTGCTATGCATGTATAGCTGTCTGCTATGCATATTGCTATGCATGTATATAGCTATCGTTCATGCACTGAATTACATGTATATAGTTATCATTTACACACCAAATATGGCCAATATAATAAATTGTGTGATTTGCATTGAGGTTACTTTCCAAATTTGAGTGATCGTAATTAGGAAACATATCAAATCAGTCCATGATTATTTAATTACCAAAGTGATTTCGAGTATCTCAATGATAGGCCAAGAGTCTTTGTATTGCAACATTGGGTCCCTAATACTATTCAATCCATACAGAGAGAATTACCATCATTTTGAGAGAAAACAAGACATTGGAAGCTTTCAAATAATACTAGACTTGGTGTATGGAGCAGTTTCATTTTTCAATCTCCGACGTCAATGGCCGGAGGTAATTTGTTCTATCCCACTTTCTTACAGTTTGTGTATATGTTCATTAATACTTAAGTACTGCTAACAACTTCAACTTTCCATAGAATTACAACATGATTCATTAGCATTTTATATGACCTTACAATCATGTAATATGATCAGTTTAGTGTTAACAACAAGAAAAAGCATAATTGAGGTTGACTTTGCTTACTTAAGTGCATATGTGCACATATACAATAGGATTTGAACATATTTGATCAGTGAACATATAGAGTCCAATAAAAAAAAAATTCGGCCAATTTTAAATTGATAGAAAAAGAACACAAAGTTAGATAAAAGAAAACAGGTAAATAGGTTAGCAATACTCTTCTCAGAACAGTTTCCTTTGGACACAGCAGAAAAGAATGAATGAATCTTATTTTCTGTTAAGAAAGAATTAAAGAGGAATAAAATGAATGTAGCTGCAACTTATCAACATGAGTCAATGAACCAAACCAAGTTTAAATCAGTGAAAGTCACCCCATAGAGTTAGGTTTTGCTAAGATATTTATTCGCATTATATATACCTTTTTAAAGATTACCAATAGTTTGTTCCATTAGTTAGAGCCCAGTTTCTAATCAAATCTTATCATATCAATTTGTCCATGTAGGTTCCTATCAAACCCTATGTTAGGGAATCCAAGCATTCAACACAAATCCTATTCCTGTTTAACAAATCTGTTGGCTTATATAAAGTGAGAAACATTATTTTAAACTGTGGATACAATAACTGTTATAGTTATAGTATTGTGATTATATAATCTTATGTAATCATAATTTTTTACAATTTTTCTTACAACAACAATATTTTAAGAAATTCAAGCATTCAAAATGCATCGCATTTCTGTTTAACAAATCTATAGGCATCCATTGGATATAAAGTGAGGAACAAAGTTTCAAATTGCAGATCATAATAATTGTTATAATTATAGTATTATAGTTGCGTTGTCTTCTATAATCGTGATTTTTCACGATTTTGCTCTGTAACATTAGTGTGTTTTTTTACATTTATCCATAATTTTATTAATTATAATTTTATTTCACAACCACATTTTAGAACTAAGGAAAAAGGCAAACGCACATGTCAATTAATACACACACACACACAGACACACTAAATACTCAAATTGTTTCACTCTATTTAAACGAGTTTACATATTCCCACTCTTATAATTTATATAAACCACATAATTCGATCTATAAAAATAGAGATGCAAAAACACAAGTAATGGTAATTAAAGTCTTAGTAAAATTACATGCAAATGCAATATATATTTAGTTATTTTGCAAAAATAAATAAATAAATGAAGCATTATAAATGATATTCTCAAAATAAAGGAAGCTAAAAAGATTGAGTATCAAAGAGATCAACAGATAATTACAGAAATTGCATGTGTTAAATGATTATGGATTAATTAAAGTGGAACTTGATTTATATTCTTGAGAAGATGCCATAACAAAAACAATGACAATTAATTCATGTGAGAATCATAGGCAATCGCATTAAATCATGGCATATATTTCTTCATATAATGAGGAATAAATAGAAATTAATAAATCCTAAAAGCATAATATCTATTCATGCATCTGCTCGGTCCTGAACCCAAAATTTAAGAGAAATTTTCTTTTTTTTTTTTAATTTTTTACTGTGCTTTTGGGTTCTGGAAATTGCATAAGAAGCTGTTCTATATTCTCACTGTCTCGTATCTCAAAAAGCAAAAGGAAAAGATTGATAATAAACTAATGGTTCTTTTAGGCTTTTCCTTCACTTTATTTGTATTGAGAGAAAATATACAAATAAAAAAAAAATAGCAAATTGCAAAGTACATGTACTTCTTCACGAACTCATAAACACTAATTTGGGATGCCAGGATCCGTCAAGGGATTCTTCCTTGTTGATTTCCAGCTTATAAAGTTGACATTCTTTTATCAACTGGCCCAACCATCATAACCAAATATGTTATCTTACTTTGGAGAAAGCAAGTTCTTTTTTTTTTTTTTCAATTTAAAAACTAATAAAAGCTAAAAATATAACATTTTCACTCGAAACCTATGGATGCAAGTGAGAGCGTGCACATGATCATGTTATTTAGGAATATTCAGAAAATGAAAAAAATATACAAATAAAAATTTTGAAGAAGGAAATGTTAAATAAACTATTTTTAGAAAATTATCTTTAAAATGATAAATTTCTCGTTTAGCTACGGATGACTTTGTAGAAATTCTATTCCCATATTACAAGGCTTAAAGAATAAGAATTAAGAAATTACAATTTTTTCTATTATTATAAGCAGAATCAATTTATTAGGAATTTGAAAGAAAACATAGAAGATTTCGAATGTTGTATATGTAAAGAGAAATAATTATTATTATTTTCATCTCTTGTAATTATTCTATTTATAGAGTTTTAAATAATAGCAAATATAGCTAGTTGAAAGTATCTGCTGCTAATAATTATCAATTTAAAGAGAACATTTTTTTAATAATTAATTATTTTATTAGATAATACACAACCTAAAACACATGTTTGATATAATATAACGCCTAAGTGATGAAAAGAATTTGTAACTGGCTAGTTGTTGTGTTCATGGATGTGATTGAATTAATGGTTCCATTTGTCATGTATAACTACATGTTTACACAATAGTTATAATATCCATTCTTATTTGTACAAAATAAAAAATAAAAGCACATATAATAATAATAATAATAATAATAATAATAATAATAATTAATAATTTCTCCTGAAATTATATATACCTACAATAACATTTGATCTCTTTCTTACTTTTTGTATGAACCAATGGTTGAATCAATAAAAACAATTACATTTTATAAGAAGTTATACAATAATATAAAAATTAATATGAGTTAAGTTAATTTTAATTAATGCCCACCTTACGAGAAGGTTTCTGCCCACAAGATAATTTAGAGCATCTTTAACGGGAGTTGTTTAAATGATTTTTAAAGTTAAGAACTGATAGTGTAACAGTATATTACACCCACTCATTGATAGTATTCACGTATATAATTAATTGTTTATACAAGCAACTGTTCTTAAAATGGTGATGTGGTACGATGAGGCACATAAAAAAAGGAGTTAAATAATTTTAATAAATTATACTAATTGGAGATGCTCTTACTCTATCCATGCATGCGTGCATGCACCAAAGCAGTACTATTTATATCCTTGATGAGTACGCGAGAATGCACGTTACGTACGGCCAGATAAAACCAAACCAACAACAACAAAGCTGTGAAGCTATAAACGGCCTTTGGCTTCCCCGTAGAGCCAGTTTTTGAAACCACAGAATTAATTCAGAGCACCTTTGCATTTGTGCAATTGCAGCTGTCATTCAACTCACATACATTTCACATATAGAAGTATATTTTTTACATCACGTCAGAAAAATATTTTCACACAATAAATAAGGATTTTATTTTAAAAAATTATGTCTATTTTTTTAAATATGATTTAAACATGTCCTAACATTTTGTTTTTATGTTGTTCTTCTGCAAAAAAAAAAAAAGATTCGTATGCTATGAGAGATAGAAAGAAAGAAAGGCAATTAGCTTTCGATTTTTCCAGAGATATACAAGATCATCTAGAATTGACAATGCAATAGCTTCGTACACAGCATGATATCTTTGCCTTTCCAGTTTCCAGAATAATTTTTTTTTTCCTAACAAGAGAATAGTTTAAAATGTGCTTTAAATGGTCCCCAAAATTATACTCTTGCTCACTCTTCTTCTGTTTATGTGCGCTTCATCTCCAAAAGATGGCTTTTATAACTGATTTTTTTTAATTTAATTATATTTTTTTAATTTAATTTCTAATTAAATGATCACAAGGAAAGTTAAATTAATTGTTTTTTTTATTATAGGCTACTATTATTTTATTTTATAAAATTGAGTGAATTATATCTTGTTTCGAAAAAAAAAAGTATATTAATTGATATGCCTTTATTTATGAATTTATGGATATTTGTTCATAGGTTAATGTATAATTGATTAGAGCCGTTGAGAAATGTTTTCATAGGAGAATGAGAGGAAGCTCTATTTTATCAATATGTAACAATATCTTGTTTATAAGGTTTTTAAATAAATTATAAGGATACACTTCCACTTAACTTTTTCAGTGCTCCAAATGCATATATGATTCTTAGTTTATATTTCATTATAATGAATATTAAGTGACATAATTATTATAGTTCAAAACTTGACAAAGGATTAGATCTACCTTCTCTTTCTAGTGTGATCTTTAGATAATGTTCGAATCTTTTCATTGTTAATGTAATTAAAAAAAACTTAAAAAAGAGAAAAAAATTAATGAATTTTCTTTTAGGAATTATTGAACAAGTTTAATTAATTACTATGTGATCTCATAAGCAGAGAATATTAATAATTTGTTCTCATTTTCTTATGTTTATAAATATATATCATAATTGCTTGATTCATGTAAAAAAGATAAAAAGGGTTGTGTAAATAAATAATCTCTTTTCCTTAATTATATTTCCCTTTCTGGAATTGGATTCGAATCATAATAGCGAAAGGTTGTCCCAATAGGATAAATTCAACTTTTCTTCCAACGCAGCAGATGCCTTCATATTTAGATAAGGCAGAAAATGCTAAACTCCTAGTATTACAGAAATCTAGTGGCACTTACAAAATTACTATCTATATGTGTATATAATATATTTTTTAAAATGATTAGAAAATTGATTAAAGGAGTTTAATTAATCTATTTTCTCTAGATCATTCAAAACCATTGTCTACAACTCTTGTTATTATTATTATTTTTTTTTACTAATTAATGATATCATACTACAATTTATATCCAAAATGCACCTTCCACTTTCACAGATTAAAAAATTTCTAATTTAAAAGTTATACGAAATTAAGTAAAGAAACAAAACATAAATTTGTTGAATTGGTTATGTAATTGTGTTATACATATTTTTCTCACTCTTTGTTAGTCAAATTCGCATATTTTACGTAACCTGATCAAATTGAATTAGTTTATTTCAAATAAATAAGAAAATAGTATTAACTAAAATTATGTCATATGTATTAATGTAAATAATAGTGTGAGAAAGTCGCATCCGAATATTGGCTACTACGAAAGTCTATGCATAATTGATGCCGTACCCAAGGACACGTCTCAAGTGGTTTCCGCATGCATAGATTCGCAGTTGCTTTCAACAAATGATCAAAGAGAAATTAGAAACCGACCCAAATATCTAAAAGAACATTCTCTTTTTTTTTTTCTCATCACAACCATATCTTTTTTTCCTTTGCTTGGCAATGCCAATCCACCCCTTTCAACTATCCGTACCTTCATCAAAACCCTATATAAACAAACCCCCATTTGCTCCTAACTCCATCATCTCAGACAGCTTCACATTCCAAACATACATTTTCTCAGCTCTCTTTTCAGCATTCTCTCATTTTCTTCCTTTCCAACCCCGACTTCAAAATCTTCATTGAACCCATTTGGCATTGTTTTGCATCCAGTTGGGACGAGTCCAAAATTGGGTGTCTACAACTACATTTAGCTTTAATTGCTTTGAGAATTTCTTGTGGGGTTTTGTAACCTGTAGCAATGGACAGAGTGACAAAGATGGCATCAGAAAAGCCAGTGGTGATCTTCAGCAAGAGCTCTTGCTGCATGTGCCACTCCATCAAGTCCCTCTTTTGTGACTTTGGGGTGAACCCAGAAGTTCATGAGCTTGATCAGATACCTAGAGGAAGAGAAATTGAGCAGGCTCTTCAATGGCTTGGGTGCAACCCAGCTGTGCCAGCGGTGTTCATCGGTGGGGAGCTTGTAGGTGGAACCAGTGAAGTCATGAGCCGACACCTTAACCGGTCTTTGATCCCAATGCTTAAGAAGGCAGGAGCTCTTTGGGTTTGAGAAATCACTGACTTGCATATCAGAGGACTAATAAAGCTGTTTTGGTCATATAATCAGATCATAAAAGTTAATACATAGGGTTGGATATGTAAGAGTAATATATATCCAATAATATTGATATATAGGCTACAGAGTTTATGTTACTTGAGTTATGTAATAATAAGGCTAACTTGACTGACAGAGTTATAGTTTAGCCTTTTCGTATTGTAATGTAATGTTATGCTTTGACTAATTATAAATTAAGGCCTCTATCAAGTTTAACAATGTGTCTTAAGCATCATGGCAAATGTGGTTTAACAGCATTTTCACAAACTAACTTCGTATCAATTCATTCGTTCCCACTGTATTAAGACAGCCAGCAAAAGTGACAGGTCATGCAATACCAATTGAAACATTTAGAAGGAAAATGATTCTTACACACTTATACTGTCTCACAATGCTCTCACTCTTTAAAAGGGATAAGCCTAACAAACAACTGTGAAGCCCAGCTCCTCTCATGAGTGAGAGAATTGTGAGGCAATTTAAGTGTATAAAAACAAGCCACAAGCCATGTTTGCTCTTCTATTTAGATATGTGGGACAAATACACGAGAAGGCATCCACTTACTAGAATGAGTGAATGTGATATTTGTAAAAAAAATAATAATTGAGATTATCATGAAGATAAAGAGACTCTTAGAATAGATTATAGCTGACTGCCTCAGAGAGAAAAATGTAGTAAAATTATTTCTTCATAAAATTAATTTACAAGAAATAAAAGGATATATAAGAATTTTTAATCCAGTGAGTATTATTTCTAGGATCAAGACAGGTAACCAACACTAGTAGTAAAATTAGCCGGATAAAGTCAATCATATTTTATCAAGAACTAATAATATTGGTTTGTTATATTCAACTTTCCACCAAGCCATCCTTAATGTCTTTGTTCCAAATAAATTCAACTTCCAAAGGATGCCCCAATTAGTTCTAAGATGGAAAACTCAAGATAACGGAATTTTCATACAGCGAACAAGATTCAGGACAAGGTGGGGGTCCTGAATTGCTTGTGTTTGAAGCTTTTGAAAATATAGAGGCATTGCTTTCATTGCTTTTCCAGCAGCATATGGAGCCTCCTAAATTACAGAGACAACCAAATAACAACATAGCTGTGAAGTGAACCTATAATGACAACAATGTCTCTACATTTTCTGATTCTTCCATCAACATGTTTTGTATTAAACACGAATATGTTGTGGAAAGGCAGGAGATGCATGCTTAGCAACCATACGTTTTTGTATTACAAGAAAATATGATGCAAGTGGAAACAGATATGAAAATGCAATTCTATAATGTCCCTCCCTTCTAATGTGTGGCTGTCCTTAGTCTGTCGGAAAGTTAATCAAATTTGTAGGACAGAAAAAATAGAACAGCTGCAGACTGCTTCAAATTTAAATTCTCAGACTAAATGATGCTCCTTTCTTACCCTCTTTGTTTTTGTAGACCATAAAAGTCACAGAAACCTCAGGTGAATATCTTAGAGGATCACTAGTTGGCAAATTCTGCACAAACTTGCTCAGCTTTCAATATAACTTATATGTACTCAATTACGGCGGCAGAAAAGAGACTAAAAATAATGTATTGTCCATCATCAAGAAAAACTCTGTTTACCTTATTGGATTTTGTTATGCCACTCCATTTATCAGAGATAGCTTCAACCTTACAGGTTGAACAAGATAAATCAGAATAGTTGAGCAGGTTTTTTTCCTGTAACCATTAAGTATATGCACAGTTGAGCAAGCCTATTTTGTGTCAACCAAGAGAAATTGACATGAAAGATAGGGCCTATTTTTTTTTCACCCTGGAACAGGTTGATTCAAAATTTCAACTATAAGTAATACCAGAAGCAATGGCAGCATTATGTTATCTTCCAAAAGCAGCTATGGGTATGTGCTTGATCTTCCAATCATGGATGAGTCAGTAATTTATAGCCAACTACATCCAGGCATTTTGGGAAATTTATTTCCTTCCAAACCCATCCTAAACCTCTTGGCATCATCCCATTTTCCAACAGCAGCATATAAGCTAGAGAGAAGAGAACAATAACCAGCCATATCAGCTTCCAACTTAATGCAATGCTGAACAGCAATTTCCCCTAGCTCGACATTGTTGTGTAAATTGCAGGCAAGGAGTAAAGCTCCCCAAACTCCAGCATTCGGTTGGATTGGCATATTTATTATGAGCTTGTATGCTTCCTCCAACCATCCTGCCCTCCCTAAAAGATCAACCATGATTCCATGATGATCAACTGAGGGCATAAGTCCATTGTCCTTCATGGAGTTAAAGCACCGATAACCTTCTTCAACTAATCCAGCATGATTATAGGCAGTTAGGAGACCAGTATATGTGACAAAATTAGGGCAAATATATTCTTCAAGCATCTGTTCATATAACTTAATTGCATCAAATGCTCTCCCGTTTATTCCACATCCATAGATCATTGCAGAATATGAAACTATATCCCTGTTATTCAAGCCATGAAATAGCTCCAGTGCCCTGTCAATGCTTCCACACTTTGCATACAAGTCAATTAAAGCAGTGGCCATATGATCATCCAATATGATTCCAAATTCATCCATGCACGACTCAATTGAGATCCAATATTTGAGATCCCCCAATTGAGAGCAAGCTGATATAACACTAGATAAAGTTATCTTATCTGGATGAATATTGATATCCGTTTTAATCATGTCATTAAATAGTTCAAGGGCCTCCTGCGGTTTGCTATTTTGAGCATAGCAAGCTATCATAGAATTAAATGAAAGCAAATCTTTCTTATCCATCCAGTCGAAGAGCTTACGAGCAGACTCGACATTCCCAATCTTTGAGTAGCCAGCAATCATTGTCATCCAAGAAACACTATTTCTCACTGGCATTGCATCAAAATATTCTCTTGCTGATACTGGGCTTCCATGATCAATGTAACCACTAATCATTGTATTCCAGGAAGCCAAATTTCTCTCAGGCATTTGCTGAAACAAGGAGCAGGCCTGGTTCATATCTCCTGCTTTCACGTACCCAGAGAGCATCGAATTCCAAGATATGACATCTTTTATAGGAATCTCATCCAAAAACCTTTTAGCCTCAGCTAAGTGACCGGCTTTTACATACCCAAATAACATAGAGTTCCATGAAACCACATTTCTGTCAGCCATTTCATCAAACGCCTTCCTCGCAGTCTCTGTATCACCCATTTTAGAGTAAAAATCAAGAAGGGCCGTTTGTACATAAACACAGCTATTAAATCCATATACGTAAACCTGCCCATGAACTGATATGCCACCCGGCTTACACTCAAGCCTAGCACATGACTTCAGCGTAGAGGATAGAGCATGTGAATTTGGATACAATCCCATTCTCTGCATTTGCACATATAGAGAAATAGCCTCCATGAAATGACCCTTTTGAGAGAAGAATCGAATTGCGCAGCCCCATGAAAAGGAATCCGGTTTACGCAAATGGTGAAGAATTAACTGGGCATATTGAGCAATGCTTTTATAGTTGATGAAATCCCAGAGAAGTATATGGTGGACTAGAAGAGGTTCAAGATGATTTAGACCATTAATCAGGATACGGGCATGAATTTGTTTTGCTTGTTTCAGATTTGAACAAGTCTTCAGCAGGGTTATAAACTTGGGAACTAGCATTGAGCTTCTCTTCTCAAGAAATTTTAATCATTTGCAATGGCTGTTCTAGTTAATCCAGGTTCCACATAAAATGGAGTATATAGAAAAATGGCAGCTTCAATGACGAAACGCCATGCTAAAAGGAAAACCATATATATTTTTTGGAATTTTTCTTTACGAAAATAGTAACTTTTATACATAAAATTGCGAATTTTGGAAAACTTTTTGGGTTGAATTTTAGTCAATAAAAGAGTAAACACCTTACCTTGGTGGACGTTAATTATCATGTTATTTAAATTTCATAGCATTAATACTCACTTTTTTTTTTTTTATTATAATTATCCATTCTTCTTTAAAATTTTAAAATAGCTGAAAAATATTAAAGTGATATATTCGATTTTATTTTTACAAGTTAAATATACGTTAGTTAAGAAAATTGGAAAAAGAAGTCAATTTAAAATCATAAACTAAAATTTTTAATAGTGTGTTTTGAATTTATTTAAAAAAAATTATGTCTATTGAATTATGATGTTTGATATCAATTTAAAAACAATATAAATTCAATTCATTTGACCTTGGAATCTAAGTTTGACTTTGTTGCCCTTGAGCATCAAAGTTGCAGCTTCAGCAAAAGCCTGGCACCATTAGCCACCACCACATCTTCCGCCGCGTAGAAGGTTCCAAGACAAACCTTAGCTGCTTTCTTCGAGTCTTAGATTTTAGTTGTCCATTTTTATTTAACCTTTGCCTCATTCGTCTATCGTGTTTCTGAAAGATCTTTGTACCCTTCAAAAATAATATTATTTTATTTGACAATAAATCTTTATTACATGCGGACATTATGTGATTTTTATCTCTATGTTGCATTGTATATATTACATGTTAGTGATATATGATCATTAACATAGAGATGTATTTTCTATTTCCTTGTAATATTAAAATAATGCACAACATGTGAGTTTTACTTTAGACACATTATTTTCATTAAATATTGTCATGTGTTGTATTATCATACGAGATAATGTAATGTGTTTAAGTCACGAGAGTAGAAGTTTTTAGTAACATTGTGAATATTTGTGGAGGACAAATATTGAATGGACAGATATAAAACATTCTACAACCAAGCACTATCATTGTTAATAAAGAATTATTTTATTCACAATTTACATGAAGTTCTTTGACTTGAAAATGCTATTAAGTTTAACGTTAAATTTATACAATCTTGACAATGTCGACCATTGATGCCAATAAAGAACTATATACGGACATGTTGGATTACATAATTTAGACATGTAAAATTATAGTCATTCAAAAAGGGATCCATCATTTCTATAATAAGAATGAATATTCAAGTAGTGTCACTTATTTGTTGGATAAAAATCTAGCTGGCCAATTTGAAAATTGTTTTATAACATTTTCAACCAAAACAAAATATATATATTTATGTATTTTTATAAATTGTTTTCTAAATTATTTATGTCCAATCAAAATAGTGTGACACATATATAAGCTATGAATGGACAATGCCTTGGGTGGTTAAATTCATATAGGTTATATAGAATATTGGAGATTGAAGGATTATGTAAATTTGTGAAGTAGATCTCAATATTATATCTTTATTTTCTTTGAATTAAATTATAATTTGCTAATGGACATAATTATAGTTATCAAATTAGTAGTGACTGATTTGTCAAAGAACTTTAGATATATCAAAAAGGTCTTACACCACATGCTCTTATCCTAAGCCGCATAATACTAGATTGTTATCTTGAAATTTCAACACATTTTTCATAATGTGAATAGTAGGTTCATTATAATCAAATGATACATTGATTCTGTTATCCTTAACACCTATTTTTCTAAATTGAGCAAAGTTATATTTTGATGACAACTAAATGGTTTTGATTAAGTTGAATTGATTTATTTTCAGTGAATCTTTGTGGATGGTCTTGAATTTCTAGTTGAAAACTTAGACTAGGCCTTATTTAGAATAATTATGTAAAGATATTGGATTATTGAAATTTAGTTCATTTCTTCAAATTACCTTTGGAAGATATGCCTTAAGATTTTGCTCAAAAAGCTTTTGAAATATTTTCACCAAAAACATTCTAACTTATTCTTAAATGTTTTATCATATTCGTTTAATTTGGAATAATGTTTTTGGATTGGTTTATAAAGTTTAAAATGGAATAAATTGATTTTGAAATGAATCTGCAAAATTTAATTTTCATTCTCCAAACTTATGATTTGACTCATGCTTCTGTTTTCACGATCATATTCGCTAGAACAAGACAAGTATTTTTGCCATTGCGATTTAAATCGAGATTTTACACTTATTTTTACAATTCTGATCGCAAGCAACTCAGGGCTGGCTAAAAGTATGCAATAGTTTGCAATTTGAATCGATTTTTGTTCCAGTTTCTTGTGATTCGAAACGATCATTCGAAACCTAGTTTTCGCAATTCTAATCGCAATTCTGATTGTAAGAAATTCTGCATTTAATGAAGGTTTACAATTTTTGGCGAGCAAAATCAAATTTTACATTATATTGTTGTGATTCACATTAAAGCATTCAAAATTGAATCTCATGATTCTGATTGAAAATTCGAAATTTGAATTTGTGATCATGATCACATGGGTAATTTTTTAATAATGGTCATTTTTACTGAGCGTCATGCTCTCTTGCTATAAATATCTATTTTATACATTTTCTCAATAGCAAAATCCTAATTCTTAAGAGACAAATATTCTTTTTTCATTCGTGGTTCAACTCTTTATCTAAATTCTTTTATATGAGCTAGATTTAATTGATTCCATATTTATTGAGCTTCAATTTGTAAATGTGAACTATAGAGTTCTTTAAATTTCTATCATATCCTTCAAACACATTTGAGTTTTTTAGGGTGAGCTTTACCTAAGGTTAAAAGAGTGATTGAGCCATTTGTTTTCTCTTTTTAAGTGAATGGTTGAGCTTATCAAAGAAGATTTTGATTGTGGTTAAGCTATCATTGTAAAGACTTCTCCTTGTACCTGTTCAAATTTTGAGGGATTGATTTTATAGTAGATTCAAACTTCATTGAGAACTTAGAAATGGATATATACCTTAAAGATTATTTTTTTAAAGGGGAACTGTAACACCCGAAAAATTAAGGAAAATAAAAAGGGAAATTTGAAATAAAATTTTGAAATTTAAAAGGACTAAACTGAAATT
>JANHAO010018639.1:0-13518 GCA_026873985.1 Saraca asoca
AGTCTCATCATATAAGAGGAATAATAATATTATTTCATACAATAGAATTTATATTTACATATGGGATTGTTAAGTGAGAGGGATTGTCCACTCACCTTAGACTCTCAACTATCCACTGTAAGAAAATCCACTATGACCTCACAGCTGGAGTATCAATGTTCTCAACATTTTTCTGAGGATATTTCTGAAGTAATTTAACAATAAAATACCAATTTTTAGGAATTTTACACATAAGGATTTCTACACAATGAACTTGAAATCTTAATATACAATTACTACGGAATAAATCTTTTAGTCTAGGATTGCTCACCAGGTTCCAGAGTACCAACTGGCAGCTCGTTGTCGGCTGGGGTACTGTCGGTGGGCTGGAAACAACTGCTGGCTGAACTAGCTCAAAAATAAGGGGAAAGAAGAAAAAGGACAAACTACTACGACCTCTATCAGCCAAAAACAGCATCGAAGATGAGAAAGGAATAGTTAGCAATGAAAAGAGGTTTGGACAGCCACCAACTTCTATGGCCGAGATGGTACAACTTGCCAGCACTACAATTTCCCAAAAAAGTCAAGCAAGTCGACAAGAAGAGAGCTAGCAGAACCCAGCTGACCCTTTTTCGGCAAAGTAAAATGTCGGAGAGTGGCTAGAATTAGGCCAAAACATAAGGAATTCTAAAATTTTCCCAAGAAATCAAACAAAGAAAGAAGGAGGTCTGCCAAAGGGAAGAGGCCGAATGGGGTCTGAATTCGCTGGAGAAATCTAGAAACCAGAAAAAATATCCACCAGGGAAATCGACTACCGGCTGGGCCGATTTTGGCCAATTTGCAATTTGGCCCCTTAACTTTGTATTATTTCAAAAATTATCCCATCAAAATCGAAACTTTTCAATTTAGTCCTTATCAAAATTTCAATTTAGTTCTTCTACCATTTTATTATTATTAATTTTTGGGTATTACAACACGGCCTAATCGTGTTCTATGGCATGCCGTGCTAGGTGATTTCTCCATATTTTCTTTGATTCTTGCTTGTTTCTTGCATGGATTCTTCTTTTATCCTTTCCTTGATCCAAATGCAACTTCATTCTTTGAGTTTCTTTCTTTTTTTTAGGCCTTTTTGTCATTTTGTATAAAAAATACAAACCAAGAGCAGGAGAACAAAACATGAAATCAAAGTAAAGTCACTAAGAAAACATAAGATACTATTAATAAAATGGATTAAAACTATCTTATTTTCATGCCTTTTTTCCCATTTATCAAACACCAAGACTATCATTTTTATAGTTATGTAAAGGAGAAAGGCTAAAACCTATTAGCACTAATCCCTTTAAACTTTTAGAAGTGAAAGAATTAGTCATCATGTTGGAGTGTGATGCAAATTGTACTGGATGTTAGTAAATGACCATGAATGTTGGTTTCAACATACATTGTTTTGTGAAGAAAAAAAGACAACCTTAGTGCCATTAAATTCTTATGCTCTTTTAATGCTATATTAAAAAGTAAGCTATCATTTTTATCTTCAAATTATATATTAGTGATTTATGTGCTTGTAGTCCTAACCTCACAAAACAAAAAAAGATAAGTCTTGAAAATTCAGTTCATGATCATGCGTTTGACATTCAAATAGTTTCTATGCTCTAGGTGTGTAATATTAGGTGACATGGTGTCTTGGATACCAAGTTTTTATATGACACTAGAAATGAACAATCTATGCTTATGTTGTGATGCTTTCTTTTTATAAGAAAGTTTAGATTACATATCTTGTTGCTTTCAGTAAACTTGTATTCATTAGTTTCAAAAGGTTTTTCTTTTTTTTTTTCATCTTTTTGCCTCAGTGATTGTTTCTTATTTAATTAACTTGTTATTTGTGCATGAATGAATAATCTAAAATCTCTGTTTTTGATTGAAAATGCTACTAACTACAACTTTGATCATCAAAGTAGTTGTTTGGTGTTTAATTGTAATCTTTATTACTGAAACTATGGTTTATAATAGAAATCACATCAAACTTGTATTTTCCACTGGTTAGAAAGACGATGTAAGATTGTTGGGAATGGTGTTTCTTAAAATCTAGGTAGCTTTCATTTTGGGTTTTCTTTAGGCATTGAACTCCTTATTCTTTTGGAAAATGTTTGGATAATTTAATTATGATTCTCAATTTTCCAAACCCTACACCATTTAAGCCAAGAAGAAGCCCTAAACCTAAAATCTCATAAATGCATATAATAGCTACTAACATTTTAAAATGGAACAAAAAAGTAGGGGAAACATAGTTAAGATAGAACCTGTCACTTGTTCTTACTACCACAATATAGAAACACAAGCCCTGGTGATGGAATGAAGCGTTTAACAAACAAGAAGAGTAGCTTCTAGCAGTAAGCATGGTGCTCAAAAGAGAGTGTTTCAGTAACACAAACAAATAGAGATGTGAGGTAGCGAACAACTTCTAAAAGTTGAAGTAAAAGTAAACTAAAAAGAGATAGTGTCTAAAGTACAAAGTAATCAAATAAACTAAAATTTGTAATTCATAGTTTATCATTCAAGTTGTACTAGTGCAATTTGAACATACCAAATACAAAATCATATTATATTATTAATCATTAATATAAAGTTTATATTTACATATTATAATAAATCAACTTTAACCTTATCGAATCAATCAACTGCAAACCATACCCAATATAATGAGACAAAAAAATTTCATACTTTTCATATTTTTGAGAATGTACAATGACATGCATATTTTGAACCATCTCTTGCAAAAAAATTTCAAAAATTTTTCTATTTTAATTTTTTTTCACAAACTTTTATATTATATCATGATCTCTAGTTCTTTCTCTCCTTTTGTTATCTTCTTATATACATTAGAATCAATTTTTTTTTTCACAAAATTTTTTCTACTTTAGATGGAGATGGTCTAGGTATATAAAATTTTTTCACAGAAATTACTTCAAAAATAATTGGGTAGGGTTTAGGTATATAAAAATTCAAAAATATGGACATGGTCTAGAATTCATATTTTCATTACAATTTCAATTTAGACACAGAGAGATCATAATTTTTTAGAAAGGAAAAATCCATTGAAGCATCCATGGTCCAATTGCGTGGATGTAGCTATGATGATATTGAGAGGAACTTCCTTTGGGTAGAAGCATAGAAGTGAAATGCCCAAAAGATTCATTAATAGCTTCACAAAATTTTCACTTCCTATTAAAATGAGTAGCTTAAGGACTCCATTTTAGGCTCAGTGGGGCTTAATGGCATTGAGCTTAATGAATTTTTTTATCTCCAATCTCGAACATTGAACTTTTTTGAATCTATTTCACAGTTCTAATTGATGTTTGCTTTCATGGATTTGCCCAAAATTTAGTCATCAAAATGTTTCTCTCTCAAAATTAATGAGCTTGAAGCCCGAGCTTCCCTTATCAAATAAAGAGCTTGACAAATTCATTTTTCTAGGTATCTTTCTTCCTTTTTTTCTCTCTCTGACTTCGCTTAATTGTTTGTCTTGGGAGAAGTTGGATTATGAAATAAGAAATTATTTCAAATGGTAACTTGAAATATTAGAGATCTGAGTGGAGCGTACTAAGCTTAGAGAAAGCCAAGACTAAAGAAAGGAAACTAAAGAAAAAAAAAGGTAAAGATAGTTTCAGTGTGAAAATAAAGTAAGTGAAATCCATGAAATGGTGTTTGAATTCAAAGAGTGAAAAGAAAAGGTAGTAAATAGGGAGCTTATATGGGAATATTTAAGCTAGTGAGCACAAATATCCAAATGTACACACAAAATTACATTTGATAAAGTTAGTTATTGATGAAGCTACTAAGTATTAACACCTAAGTGTTATGTTCTTTGTGAACCTTGTCATCAATGTTGATCCACTCTAATTAGTGATCAACAAAACTTATAATTAAATCTCAATCCATATGACTATTACATGGAATAAGAAAGAAAAAGCTTTATAAATTCTAACATGTATTATTTTTCATTTATGGTAAAATTATTGAGAAAAGATAAAGATGTGTTTTTTAGTTCATTCCTTAGGATAATGAAGCTTATTTTCCTTCTAAATGGATCGAATGCATAGGAAAGAATAAGTGTGTCTTTTCAATCTCCTATACATGTAATTATGTTTAATTTACTAATAATAAGGTGAAAATTTACCAGACCAATAGTGCAAAATTTATGGGATTTATTATTAAAAATTAAACATGCATTCATTTCCTATAACCATTGAGGAAAAGAGGAAGAATTAGAGAAAAAAAACTCTTGATTCCCCATGTATAGTTTTTAAGCTTAATTACACTCCATTATTATGAGATAATGATAAAGTTAAGTGTTGTGGCTATAACTTTCGTGTATGTAACCACTTGGTAACCAAAAGATATGTTTTTTAGGGTAATGTAACTGATGTTACTATATAAGTGAGTTTAATTATAATTTTAAAAAAGATACACACTCAGTTATTCTGTTGGCTCTTGATTCAAAGTAAACTCGAGTCTCTTTTATGCAAAAAAGGGAGTGAACAAGTCTTTTATTTTACTATTCATAGTGTTAACTTGGTTATTGATCCTAGGCATGTTTTTAAGGTTATTTCTATCATCTTAAGGCTATTCTACAAAATCACTGGGATCAATGGTTTTCCATGCATTGTTGCTCACCTTGCTTAAAAAGACAGGTGAGTTCATGAATTTTTATAGATCATTTTTATTTATTTTTAATTAAAAATAAATAAAAATCATAACATTGGTATTGGAGCATCTGGTTGTAGAAACATGTTCATAGGTGTAAAACATAATCTTTGGCATGTGAGTTAGTATCGTGAATGTTTTTTCCTTATAGGATTTTCATGATTGACATGAAATTGACAAATTAATGTACTTGTATGTTAAAAGTTTTTTTTTTCTTCATTCATAAGTGAGAAAAAACTTTGATTGGATTTTGAAGCTCGTAAAGTAATTCCTTGTAACTAAATTGTTTTAAGGCATAAAATGGATGATTTTATGTGGAATAATAATATTTATGCTTATATTGATTTGAATATAGGCTGAGAATGCTTATCTTTAGTTTGTTTAAGTATAGATTAGTTATTTTTAATCAATTTATGTGATTTATGTCTTGTTGTGAAAATAAATATGTTAAGGGGTATAAAATTGCATGATATAGTATGGCTACTACCATAAAGGGCATTATAATCAAATTGAACAAAGATTTGAAGCTTGATGGGGATAACTATCCTCTGTAGCAATAAAAGATTCAATTCTTGCTCACTGAACAAGATACACTTGAGATGATATCCACTATACTTCTAGAGTTGGCTCCAGAAGCATCAAATATGGATAAGAAAAAGTATAAGGCTTTAAAAAGAAAAAACACCTTGGCTCAGGTCACCTTTCTTAGTGCAATGACCGATGATCTTATAGTTGACTTTGTCATGCTTTGTTTGGCAAAAAAAAATATGGGACACCATGAAAACCAAGTATGGAAGTGTTTTTTTTTTTGGAGAAACAAATGGCCTTATTCCTTAAGTTTAAGAATTATTCTAAAAGGCCAGAACAAAACATGTTCCGTCACCTCTGAGAGATGTCTCACATGATCTTAAGCTTAAAAGGAATTTGACGTACATTAACTGATGAGCAATAAATGCACGTAGTTATCTGATCTCTTCTCGATGATGAGTGGCACTTAATTAAGATTAATTTGCACCACAATTCAAAGATTAAGACCTTTGATGATATTGTCAAGCATATTTTGTTAAAGGTTGAGATGATGGACATCATGAACCCATCTAAAGCAAATGTTGCTAAGGCATCTTTTTCAATAAAGAAAAAGAAGAATAAGTGTTGGAAAAAGAGAAATTTTTTTCGGGAAGGTTACAATTCTAGTACTATGAAATCGAAAATTGATGAGAAGCATAAAAAGTTGAAAAACAAAGCAAAAATTAAGTGCTTTAGTTATAGCTTGAAGGGTCATTTTGCTAAGGAGTGCTAAAATCCTAAGGTGCAAATATTCTCTACTTCTTATGCATATGTTTCATCATGTATTTTAATAACTAAATCTGACTCTTTATGGGTTATTGATTTAGTAACAACTGACCACATAGCTCAGGATCAAGACTTCTTTATAAAAAGCTTAGTGCCAAAACCAAGTGAATTTTTATGGGTGATAACCCTCGTTTGGAAGTAGAAGGCATTGAAATTTACAAAATATCTTTGTCTAATGAAAACCATTTAGTATTGGTGGATGTTTTATTTGCACTTGAAATAAGGAGAAACTTAATCTTCATCACTTGTCTGATGCATTTTGGTTTTAGTTGGAATTTTTATAATTTTATATTAGATATTTCTCATAATAATGTCAAGTTATGTATTTCTTTTCTTAAAGATGGTTTCTTTGTGTTAAATACTATTGCTAATGGTAGTAGTTCTTCAGGTGATTGCCTTCTTGTGAAGTCAAATGATCAAGTTGTTTAGCATTCAAGGTTAGGACATATTGGCCAAAACATGATGCATAAGTTAGCCAAAAAGGGCTTATTTGGATCATTGTTTGAGGTATCCCTCCCAACTTGTGAGTTTTGTCTCACTAATAAAGCTATTCTTAAATCATTTGGAAAATGTATTCGATGTGATTATCCATTACAATTAATTCATTTTGATGTATCCAAACCTTTAAATGTGGTATCAAGACTTGGTCATAGATATTTTTTGACATTTAGGAATGACTATACTCATTGTACCAATGTCTATCTTTTGAATTACAAAAAAGAAGTGTTAAGTCACTTCAAATCTTATGTATCTTTAGTAGAGAACCAATAGAATAGAACTATCAAGTCCTTAAGGACTGGTAGGTGTGGTGAGTACTTATCCAATGAATTTAAGGGGTTATATGAAGAAAAGGATATATAAAGATACTATCTTTAGCACACCTCAACAGAATAGGGTGATAGAGAGAAAAATCCAGACTCTCTTTGATATGGTATAGACCATAATGGCAGAGGTCAACTTGGATCTCTTTTTTTGGGGAGATGCCTTACTTATAGCAATCCATATTCTCAATAGAATGCCTTCCAAATCTATCCCTACTACACCTTATAAGCTTTGGACTATTAGAAAGCTCATTTTAAGCAATCTTAGGGCTATACGGCTTATGTCTATACTTTGAATCATGAGTTTGGTAAACTTAGGTATATGGGAGGAAATGTGTTTTTCTCATCTATTCTGAACACTCTAGTGGGTATGTGTCCATTGATTTGGAGCAAAGGGGTAAAAAGGTTGAATTTAAGTCAAGGGTTGCTACCTTCTTGAACAATAAGTTTCCATCTATAGAGATTGTTGATAGGTCACAAACCCAATACAAACTTACTGATTTTGGATATTCTATGTCAAATGGAAGTGGTGTTGTTTTGAGTGAGAGCTTAGTGCAATCACTAGTGGCTGATCAAGGTGACAAACCTAATCTCAATGAACCTATGAAGGATACAGTTGCTTAGCATGATTATAATGTTGATCATGAGCCAATTCAACCAAATGAGGTTTCTAAACATCAGCAAGAGCATTCTAATTTTGATGTAAGGGAGATGCTAGTGAGCAAACCCCTATTGAGCCTCCTCCTCTTCGTTATTCCATTTGGCAATTTAAACCATGTAAATGGTGGATTTTGAATCAAAGTAAGGCTCACTTAGCCACATATCTAGATGATGAGCGACACAATTATAAGGAAGCTCTTAATTATCTAGATAGTTGGAACTGGTTAATTGCAATATGTGATGAATTAGATTCAATATATGCTAATCAAGTATGGAAATTAGTCGATCTTCATCAAGGCTGAAAGGCAATTGGGAGCAAATGGGTTCTCAAAATAAAGAGGGATGCAGATAGTAACATAGAAAGGTACAAGGCATGTTTAGTTGCCATGGGGTACACTCAAGAATAGGGGATGGATTACAAACATACCTTCTCACCAGTAGTATGGTTTAATTCTATTAGGTTGATTTTAGCCATTATTGCAAAACTTAATTTAGAGTTACAACAAATGGATGGTAAGACTACCTTTCTCAATAGTGATTTGAGTAAAGAGATTTATATGGCACAACCAAAGGGTTTTGTCAATGTAACACCTAAAATATTTATAAATAAAAATAAAATTAAAATTGAAAAGGACTAAACAAAAAAATTGGTAGGGACTAAATTGAAAAGGTTTGTGGAAGTTGGGCATTTGTTAAGGCGACATAAAAAATTTAGGCCTTAGTGTAAGGCGGTGCAAACCTTGAGGGCCAAAATGAAAACTATATAAAATATTTTTTATTATAAATAAGGGGCCAGTCGGTTGTAAGTTCAACTAGCCCCATTTTGCTCTTCTTCCCCGACCTTCTCCTCTTCTTCTCTTCTTCTTTTCTGTGGCTTTCTCTGGAACCTTCTTGAGTTTCTTACATTGTCAGTGTATCTCTAGCCATCTCCTGAGTCTCAGCGTACCGTTAGGAGCCCAGTTGGAGTCTGATGCCTTTCTTCCTCTTCAAGTTGCCTGTTCTGACATTTTTATAGTTACCGGTAAGTTAGGCTATTTGACCATGGCGGTTTCAGTTGCCGTCTGGCCATCTCTTCACTAATGGCCGTCTTCTTCCTCCTTTCTGACATGTTTTCAGTTAATGAGCCTGTGACAACTTGGTTCTTTTTTATTCCCCTGCTTCTATACTGGTTTGGCCATGTATGGAATTCAAGTTGTCAGCGGCGTTCTGGCCAGTGGCGAGTTGACAAGAGGACCTTTGAAACATGGTGAGTAATCCTAAGTCATTTATTTTATTCCATAGTATTTCGATTAAGAGTTGTCAAGAAATTTACATAGAAGCTTGAAAATGTGTAGTTGATGAAATTGGAAAATTTTGTGGATAATTGGATTCTGATGTGATCCCAATAAATTATGGAATTTGTAATGCTTAAATTTCTACAAGTTCTATAATCTGGCTGTGAGTGGATAATCCCACCCTTACAAGTTTCGTTTTGCATTGAAAAGTGATTTTTGAACATTATGTTATGATTTTTGAATAATTTACCTACCGATGATGATTTATTTTGAGGTACTATTTGTATTCCAAATATGTTACACGATGATTTTACCTAAATAATTTAAAGTGTTGGATTCATTTGTAAATTGTTGATAACCTGCAAGTGTACTTGCGAGTATATGTTTACTTGGATAGGAGTTGAGGAAGGATTGTAGGAGATATGTCATGAGCATCTGGCAGACGTGTCAGATGACTTATGATGGGATACGTTCGTGGACACCGACAGACGTGCTGGATGATTCATGATGAGATTACAGGACGGTTACCTTCGAAAATTTACTTATGGGAATCTAGTGTACCATTTGCCAATACTTGATTTTTTTTAATGAATTGTTGACTTTCTAAATTTAATTTAAGAAATACATGTTTTCTCTCACAAGATAGGGCGAAAGAGTTTTCATAAAAGTTTGTTTTGATAGGAATTTTGTTCGACAAAAATAATTTTTTTCAAAAATATGTCTCCCTAACGAACTTTAAATTATCAATTTGTAAACTCCATTTCAGTTTTTTTTCGATGGGACTATTTGCTCACAAATTTTCCGAAACTCCCTTCAACGAAAATAAAAGATATAAAAATAATCAAAAGTAGCTGGATCATAATTGGTAAAATAGAATTATGGATTGTATTAGTTTGGTGTTCTAGATGCTCTGTAGGAAGAATGTCTAGTATGGGCCACTACATGTTTGATCTACTACTGCATATGTTTTGTTAGGTATATAGTCCATATTGTTTTTCTATGAAAGCCATAAGCATGGGTGACCAGATTACAAAGAAAATTCTGCCAAATTATGGGTATAAATGGAAATAGTTATACATGAACGTTAGTGAAATAATTAGTTATTAAATATCATATTCTGTTAGGCTTGTAGGAGGTTTTCTATAGGTGATCTTTTACGTTAGTCACAGACCCCTGGGTGGGTTGTGATAAAGATGGTATCAAAGCAAAAGATTTAGGGATATGTGTATGATGTGATATCATAGTAATATCTAACTGATAATAAGGGACAAGCGTATTTGGTTCATGTTAGTGTGCTCGAGAGCATGATACATGAATAAGGATGCGTTGATGCCCATACCCTAAATCTACCATAAGTTTTTGCAAATCTTAAGATCTTTATTCCTACTCATATGTGTCTTGTGATTCCGTATAATATGAATCCTCTGTTACATAATAGTAAAGAAATATAGGTAACAGACGTAGTATCGGTAGAACTTCGTAAATAATACGTGAAAGTTTAGCAGTGTACTAGAGGAAACATTGTTTCAGTTTTTTTGAAAGCCTCTGAATTAAAATCTGTCCTGATAATTGTTCTAAAGGCCATAAATGAGATATGACATACTAATTACAGTTATGGGACCGAGGCAACATTGCCTCAATTTTTCTGAAAGATTCAAGCATAGTGACATAAATGCTATTAAAAGAAAATTTGTCTTGAATTCTGTATTAGATAAACTCATATGATTGAAAAGTTATATGTTCAAAAAGATTTATATGAATATTTGGTAGATGTTCCCTTATGGTACAAATGTGAAAAATCTAAAAAAAATTTAAAAATTCCACTATCAAGGTTGCACGTGAAGGAGTGCAACCAGAATTTGTTCTACTCTGTGAAATGATAGGATAGATTAGATATCTCTTAGTTATATAGTTCATCTAGGTCCAGACGAGGCCTAATAATCTGTAAATTCAAAATTAATTATAACAAGAAGAAACCATATGAACAATTAAGAGCTAGAGAGTACAAGATTAAAAAGTTTAGATAAAAGTTATAGTTGCCCTCTATCTATCCTGATTGAGGGAAATGAGATGGTAAAATATAAGAACTTGTATCAATCTGTAACAATTGTGGTAGGCGATTTTGTTATTTGATTGTGATTGTGATTATTTTTGAATTTATTGTCATTTATTATTGATTAATTGAGATTGACTATTAGAATCATAGTTTGTTGATTGTGCTGACTTTGTTTTACCAGTCTCAATTTCGCTTGGTCAATAAGTTCTATTTTGGATTTGGCAGTTTAGACTGCTTATGTGATTGTTTTAGCATTAAGTTATTATTGTCCATTCATGTGTAATAAATTTTGTTTTCAATTTTTGTTCTGACCAGTATTAATCCATTATTTCCAAAAATTTTCATATTGGATTGTTATGTGATTTGAATCTTTATCTCTGACTTATTGCTTAGTATTGACTCATTGTTTGTTAAGAGTGTAATAAGTCCATTCTGGATTGGTTTGATTTAGTATCATTCTATTGTTTATTTGAATTCTGGAATGGACACTGTATTTTCCTCCCATATGATTGATATGAATCCTGATGGGCCATGCTATTGCTTCTCTTGAGACTATGAAATTTAATGTCATTAATATTGAATGGGAACATAAGTTTTCTATGGTTTGCTAGTGACTCAGGTCACTAATTAAGAATTAAATAGAGTAGATATTTGGTTTTGCATGGTAACGATAGTTCAGTCCATCGCTTTATGCGATTATTTAACCTCAGAAGATGTTATTTTCTATTACAGGGCCTTTTACTATGTGGGTCAATTTTAATATCGTTTTGTCCAAAAATTATAACATCATAGTTTAGTTTTAAAAGATCTTATAGAATTGTTAGTGTCTATTTGTTAAACGGCTTCCAGAATGTTCCTGCGCAGAAAAATTTAAGAAAAAAAAATCAATAAATTCTACAAAGAACTTCTAAATGAATTAAGGAGAATGTAGATTCTTGCACATGGCTCTGGATAAATCCATTAGAATTTGACTCCATGTTTAGCAAAAAAGGGGATAAAATATCATCCCTTGGTTTCACTCAGAACCACGTATCATTCTAACAGGGTTTTCTTTTATATGTCAGAGTTACGCAACAGAAGTGTGATGTAGGGATGCCCCCATCATTTCCTGTAATATTTTGTTTTGTTTTGATATAGTACAACTAGCTTTAAGAATTTGAGGATGAATTCTTTTGATGAGAGAAGATTTTGCAACACCTAAAAAATTTATAAACAAAAATAAAATTAAAAAAGACTAAACTAAAAAATCGGTAGGGACTAAATTGAAAAGATTTGTGGAAGTTGGGCCTTTGTTAAGGCATTATAAAAGATTTGGGCCTTAGTGTAAGGCGGTGCAAAACTTGGGGGCCAAAATGCAAACTATATAAAATATTTTTTATTATAAATAAGGGGCCAGCCGGTTGCAAATTTGGCCAGCCCCATTCGACCTTCTTCCCCTACCCTCTCCTTCCTCTTTTCTCTTCTTCTTTTCTCTAGCTTTCTTTAGAACCTTCTAGAGTTTCTTACATTGCCGGTGTATCTCTGACCATCTCTCGAGTTCCGGCATACCGTCGGGAGCCCAGCTGGAGTCTGATGCCTTTCTTCCTCTTCGAGTTGCCTGTTCCGACATTTTTGTAGTTGCCGGTAAGTTAGGCTGTTCGACCATGGTAGTTTTGGCTGCCGTCTGACCATCTCTTCACTAGTGGCTGTCTTTTTCCTCCTCTCTGACATGTTTTTGGCTGATGAGCCTGCGGCAGCTTGGTTCCCTTTAATTCCCCTACTTCTATGTTGGTTCAACCAGGCATGGAATTCGGGCTGTTGGTGGTGTTCTGGCCAGCGGTGAGCTGACAAGAGGACCTCTAAAACACAGTAAGTAATCCTAAATCATCTGTTTTATTCCGTAGTATTCCAATTGAGAGTTGTCAAGAAATTTGCATAAAAGCTTGAAAATGTGTAGTTGATGAAATTGGAAAATTTTATAGATAATTGGATTCTGATGTGATCCCAATAAATTATGGAATTTGTAATGCTTGAATTTCTATAAATTCTATAATTTGGCTATGAGTGGATAATCCCATCCTTGCAAGTTTCGTTTTGCATTGAAAAGTGATTTTTGAACATTATGTTATGATTCTTGAATAATTTTACTATCGATGATGATTTATTTTGAGGTACTATTTGTATTCCAAATATGTGACACGATAATTTTACCTAAATAATTTAAAGTGCTGGATTCATTGGTAAATTATTGGTAACCCACAAGTGCATTTGCGAGTATATGTTTATCCGGGCAGGAGTTAAGGAGGGATTGTAGGAGATACGTCATGAGCGTCTGGCAGACGTGTCCGATGACTTATGACGGGATATGTTCGTGGACGCCGACAGATGTACTGGATGACTCACGACGGGATTACAGGACGGTTACTTTCGAAAATTTACTTATGGGAATCTAGTGGACCGTTTGCTAACACTTGATTTTTTTTTTTTACGAATTGTTGACTTTCTAAATTTAATTTAAGAAATACATATTTTCTCTCACAAGATAAGTGTAACACCCGGAAGAGAAAAATTAATTAGAAAAATAAAAAGGAAAATTTAAAATAAAATTTAAAAAATGAAATGGATTTAAATGAAAGTTGCGGCAAGGACTAAATTGAAAAGTCTTGAAATCGGGTGGGGCAATTTTTGAAATAAG
>JANHAO010018640.1:0-13522 GCA_026873985.1 Saraca asoca
AAATAAAAATAATTGAAAAAATTGGAAAATATTTTTCAAAAATTTATTTATTTATTAAAAATATTGTTTAAATTTATTAAAAATACATTTAATTTTATTCATCAGTTTTTTTTATAATTATTTCATATTATTATAATATAAACTTATTCCTTTCTCTTTTCTTTCCCCTTTCTTTCCTCTCAACCAATCAACATTTTACTCTTTTTCTTTCATTTCATTTTCTTTCCTCTATTTTTTTCTCACTTACCAAGCAAAGCCTTAGGGAGTGAAAACGAAAGAACAAAAATATTTTACTCTTTGGGATCAACAAGTGAACAAATAAAGGGAGGAAAATCTAAGTGAAATCAATATGGAGTAAAAAGAAAACCCATAATTTCAAAAAAAAAAATTCTTAATTTGTGTGAGGTGTGAAAGGACTTTAACAAACAATAATATTATTTTTAAAATTGTCATGTTTTTAGCTTTCCATTTTATTCAATTAATTTTCATACAAATAATTTCTTTAACTAGTTTTCTAAGATATAAAGCAAAAAATATTCAAATAATTATAATCACTAAATAAACTCTTACGAGCCCAAGTGTAAATTGAGGGTGAGGGAAAGCTCAACAAGATTATAATGTAATCCATATGGGAAAGGAAAGATATACATATGGGATAATACCAGATGAAACAAATTTGCATTTTTGATTATCTATCATCTATATAACTGTTATTATTCTCTATTGATAGGGGAAACCAACATTCATAAAACTCCTTAATGTATGTATGTATATAACATTAACAGAAGAAATAGAGAATGAATTATGATAAGATAAACTTATAAATGTATGCACGGTATAATGACAAACAAAGTATCCAAAAAGGAAAATATATGACAATAATAATTCTTGAATCACATAAACTCTTACGATAATAATCAAGCTGGGCAATTAAGATCTTGTCAATTCTTTCTATCACATAATTATTTAATATTAAAAATTTCCCTTTTCTAGGCACTTATTTGTAGTTATAGTTTTATTTATTAAAAAAATAAGCATAAAAAAGTTTAAAAATCATATTTTGTGTACTTTGTTTTATATATACATCAGTGTCCATGATAATATTTTAATATATATATATATATATATATATATGTTAATGTAATAGAAGTGTGCTTTTCCTCTTGAAACACACTCATTCAAAGATATTTTTATGACATGATTGAAAAATTTTTAACTAATGGAAAATAGTGGTAGGAAAAAAAATGAAATGGAATATATAGAGATAACATGTGCATTTTTTTTTTTGGTTGCTGAAAACATTCTTGTGGAAATTTTGTTAAATAAGGTAGAGATACCTCATTCTCGTACTCATAAAACTCACAAGAGAAAACCAATCCATAATTGTAGAAATGATTTGCATACCAAAGGAAATGGACAAATTCATTCATAAATAATAAGCATGACATCAAATTAGTTTTAAAATTTATATATTGACATCAATTGAGTTTTTCCATTGGTCTTAAATGAAAGGACTCAATTTATATTAGTATAAAGTTGAGAACTAATTTGATGAATGCTTATCTTTCAGGGATGAATCTATCCATTTTCTCTATTTTTAATAATGCTAGTCATGTTATTTTGATTCATTAAGTTTTATTTACTATCTATTTGACATAATACAATATAAATTAGGTCCATCAGGTTCACCATAGGCTTGTGAATTGCAATTATGTAATATTTGAGATAATATGTTTGCATTTTCTCTCAATAGCTAGATAAAATGAATTCACGCTAGAATCATTATGTGTGATTTAGTAGTAAGGAGATTGGATAATTCATTAAAAATCATAGATTCAAGTTTCTTCCCTGTTAATGTACTAAAAAGAGAGAGAGAGAAAAAAAAAAGTAGATTCTCAGCATCATCATTTAAAGAATATAATTGATGAGACTTGCAGAAAATTTAGCTTTGGTGCTTTGGTTTTGACAATGAAATGAATATGAAGAATTGGGTTTTTTTTAGCTTTAAAAGTAGAGGTGTTACCATGGCCTGGGTGCAAAGAGTTGGCTTGGGAAAAAAAATAATTTTGTTTGGTACTAACTAAGAAGAAAAGGTAAAGTAGTCTGACCTAATATGAGATTGACTCAATATAACTCAATCTAATAAGAGTTTGATATCAAGAAATGTTTGTTTATTAGGTTAATGGGTTAGTCCATTAACTTACATATAAATATTAGGTGGACAAAAATTAGGTCGGATCAGACTTACAATAATAACCAAATATCTTTGCTTACTCTAAGTCCAACCCAACCCAGATTTATTTGATACATTATATGTTTATGCTTGGTCCCTTTTTAAACGTAGATGCCCAAATCCAGCTCTATCTAAACCTAGTTTTCATATTTTAGTATATATAATATAATTAAAACATATTATGTATATATTATATTTAAAATATGTGAAAGAAAGAACATATGAGAGAAATGAATCATTATATGCAAATATTAATTTTTAATAATTAAGATTTATGTTACATAATGTAGATAAAATATATAATGTAAATAAAATATTTAATATGAAAATATAATATAAAATCGAGCTACACCTAGCTAATCCAATTTTAAATATTCAAATGAAAGTCTATTTCATTTATAAAAAAAAGGGGCTTAAATTTTTGTCTAAGTTAAGCCCTTAGGCCTAACTACTTAATCCAAACCCTACTTTTTAGGGTTGAATCTAGACCAAAATTTGAGTTAGGTCGCATTTGTCCATTTCTAGTTAATAAGTTGGTATATCTATACTAAAATAATAAATAATTTTTAATTTTGTATTACTAGGTTAATATATATTTAATATTGTTAATACATATATAACATAAATTTATTAAAATAAATTATTACATTCTATTTTGCAGAAAATTTTGAAAATTCAAATAAAAAAATTTAATAATCAAAATTGTGCGAAAGAATTATGATCATAAAGTTCATGTCAAGTATTAATGTCAAAGAGGCTGATGAGAGGTAAAGAGTAAACACCCCCAAGGGAGTTTAGACTGAGTATGACAGAGGAAGCACTTAGAACAAATATGGTGATCACATTTGAAAGCTTAAAGAATTGATCAGAGGAGTTTCCATGGTGGAAAGTTAAAAGTTTTGTAAAGAGGAGGAAGAGAAGTCACATGATGGCCTGGTTAAGGAGCTTAAGATGTAAGGAATAGGAAGGGTGGCATGACAACATGGGTGAAATAGAATGAGCAAAGATAAGTTAAGAGGCGGTATTTCTAGGTTGATAGAGTGATCCATAGAGATGGATCACTAGTGAGTTGAAGGAAAACAAGGAAAGGGATATGTTTAGTTGAGTTGACCTACGTGGGTCAAATGGTTAGGCAATGGCTTTCTATGATAAAGATGATTGCATAAAGGACAAGAGTATTTTTAGGTAGTGTGTTTTAAGCTAAGAAAGGAAAGATCTAGTAGAATTTTTTCATGTAGACTTTCATAATTCAAAATATTTTATAAAACTTGAATTACACAAATGAAAAATTAAGTATTATAAGTTAGCTTAATCTGAAAGTGATAACATTGTAGGATTAAATATAACACTTAGGCCAAAAGTTGTTACTAACTATGTGAATCTTGTAACTGGACTATGCTATGATAGGTCAACTTAGCCTAGTCAGGTTAATATATACAAGGCAAGTCTCTACTCTTACCTTAGCTCAGCTCCTATAGTCTCCTCATCAAGATCCGCAGATACATTCTCACATAAACTATTAGGGATTGAGAGAAATGAGCCTACTGGGATTTGTACTTGTTCAACTCATGTGATTCATAACTTATACCTAGTAAGTAATTTTTTTATATTATAATTATTATTTATCAATTTATATTATATTTATACCATGTGATGTGATAAATTAGATCCGAGTAATTGATTCAATTTTGTGATGCAATTTCTTGCAATTGGTATCAGAGCCAATTATTCCATCATATTGCTGTTATGGGCATTTTTCAAAGAGTACATCTTGGGTTGATCGAAGTCCAGTTAGAAGCACAGCCAACTAGGTGGAGGCCCAAGCCGAGGCTTGAGGTTGCTCAATGAGGGCAACAAGCCATTGGGTGCGAGTTGAGAACGATGAGCGACATCAAGGCCAGGAAAGCAGTTCATTGAGAAGACCTTGCACTCATCAACCAATAGGGTGTCCTTATAGCCATCCTCGTGGAGAACGACTGAGTGAGAACAGTGAGGTCTGCTAGAACCTCCAGCTCATCCACTCGCACACTACCATGTTGCAAGGTTAGCGAGCTAGACGCATGTATGGAATCCAGTCAGTAATTAAGGGCATATGTCCCTAGCTAATAGCTTAGCCTCTAAACTGATACATCAGCGTCCCAGAAGTATGACAATGATTTACCTAACATTAATTACCTGACACCAAGCATTAAATGTACTGTGCGATGAAAATAATCATTCTGTTATTTATAAATTTATATTTGTAACCCTCCCCCTTCTATAAATAGAGAGGCATGGCCATTGTAAAAGAGAGAGAAAAAAACTTACATGTAGAAACTCTGCCGGAATACAGAGAGAGCACTATGAGAGAGAGCTACCATTGTATCTAAATACTACAAAACAATCTTTAATAGATAATCAAAATCAGCATAGATGTTGGAGCTAACTTGACTTTAGCCGAACCATGATAAAACTCTTGGTGTTTGTTGTCTTTCTTCTCTTCCGTTATCCATCTTTTCTAGTTTCTGCTATATTCTACTTATAGTTAGGGGTGACATTGAACTCAAACTAGTTGATCGAATTTTGATGTCAATATTTTGCCACTACAAGGAAGGCCCCCACTGCACACTTTGATAAGTTGTTTAAGTTGTTTCAAGCACAATGGTGAGAGGAAAATCCACCAAGAGTATAGAAATTACTACTAGCGAACTCGAAGCCAGACATAGCAGTGGAATGTAGCTACCCCTGCGGTAGGTGCCAACGTCGATACAACCTCCCTTATCCCACACCAGTTCATGGCTCCCGAAACTAATGAAACCCAAACTTGGCAACAACACTAAGAAGCACTTGATTGGTGTTAAGAGCCATTTGAGAACACTATGAATGAGTTAGCTAATGCGATCAGAGTGTTAGCCCAGGCACACACCCAGGGTGCACCCAGACAGGGTGAGGTAACTACACCCGGGGGTGAATATCATCAGCTAGGACCTCAGCATAGGGAACAAGTTAGGATCGAAGGTCACCGAATTAGTTCGCTAAATTCGTCCAACTCATGGCTAAGGTTTAAAGTCCACCGAGTTTGAAAGGATAATGAAGATGATCAGTGAGGCAAAAGCTCACACCAGGACAAGAGCTGACACGAAACTGATCATGAGCAAGACACAGACTACAATTTGTCCAACCACAAGCATGATAAGAAGCATAAAACCTCTAACCAACATTCTCGTGGTAAGTAAGATGAAAGGAGCTAGCAAACTTCCAGTCACCGGTCTAAGCATTGGGACCCAATGATTGAAGAATTACTCTAGAAGATGGAATAACTGGAGAAGAACTCTATGTCCCAGAGTAATTGAGGATCTCATGAGGAGAGAACTCCACTCTCTAGTACAATCAATACAGAGCCCTTTCCTTGTAGGTTCAAGATCCTAAACATTTACTTGTATAATGGGGATAGTGATCCCTAAAACCATTTGGATACTTTTAATGTCCAGATGGACTTGTAAACCTTTAATCTGCTGGTGAAGTGCTAAGTCTGCCCTGCCACGCTTGGAGAGGTGCCATGGACATGGTTTAGAAGTCTCCTAACTCACAGCATAAGAAGTTGGGAGGAATGTCAAACGAAGTTTCTCAACCAGTATAAGGCGTCAAAGAAATAGCTTGCCCCGTTCTGCCACTTAGCGACAGTCTTCCAGTAGAAAGATAAGTCACTCAAGAACTATATCACTAAGTTCCGACAAGAAGTTAGCAATGTAAAAAATTCATCGGATGAAAGTATCCTCACGGCAATCTCAGCCGAACTCCAAAAAGATGGAAAACTATACGAGGACATATACAAGTCCCTTATTAAGAGCCTGAGTGAGTTCTATGAGTGAGCCACTAAAGAAATCCGATGGGAAAAAACCTTCAAGCCAAAGAAGTCAAGCAAGAAGGAGGAGGCAAACACCTCCAATCAAGGCAAGAAAAGAAGTGGAGGTGGGAGCTATAAAGAGGGCCAAAAGGATCGCTCTGGATTCCAAACTACGAAGAAGGCCCAAATGAACAGCATTAACCCCGAAATCGCTATGATACCTAGACCATCTTATCAGATACTCCAGACAGGATCTACACGATCGAGAGGGATAAGGAAGATTTTAGTAGGCTTAATCCCTTAAAGGTCCCTATTGAGAAGAGGAATCGCAACAAATTCTGTGCTTATCATAATGAAGTCAGGCACAACATCTTGAATTACTAGGCATTAAAGGACGCCATTAAGGACTTTATCAGGAGAGACTACCTAAGGGACTATGTGGTGAAATCCCCGGGGTAATGACCCTCACATCCTTAGTAACCCACGTTATAGCACCACCAAATCCTTGAGCACAAAGAAGCATCTTCTATAAGGACCATCTTCACCATACATGGTAGACATCACATTACGGGCACTTCGAATCAATCACACGATCACTTTGTGCAAGCGGTGAGCCGTATTCTTCTTATGAGTCATGTGAAGAGTGATAGACCAGCCAAGAAGGCTAAAGTAGCCTCAAATAGCATCTTATTCATGAAAGAGGACATGCAAGGAATCCATCGTCATCTAGGCAAAGATTGGCAACGTCAATGTGAGAAGGATAATGGTCGATACTGGAAATTCTGTCAATGTGATGTACAATGGGTGCTTTGACTAGATGGGCGTTGAGTACGAGTTAGCTGGATCCTTTACCTGAGCCCCTCTACAGTTTTACTGGAGATGTAATACTTTTGGTGGGACGAATTAGACTCTCACTCACTTTAGGGGACCTCAACCAGCAAGTGACTGTCATGGCAGACTTTCTGATTATAAACTATCCCTCGACCTACAATGTGGTACTAGGATGGCCTGCCATGAATGATTTTGATATGGTGATGTCAACCAAGACATTGACCATTAAGTCCTTAACCCTAAATAAAGTCAGATGTGTGCAAGGGGAGTAGCAAATAGCCCGACACTACTACGAGGATGTGGTTAAACTCGAAGTTCAAGGGAAGAAGATGAATGTGGTGTCCGTGGGAGAATCCCAGGCAATGAGCATGAAAGGAGTTAGCCACGACCTTGACCCTCGAGAGATGGATGCTGAGCGAGCCACTGAACCAGTTGAAGAACTTGAGGGCGTGCAAGTAAGTAAGGCGAATGAAGAGAGGTACCTCAAGTTGGGAAAATGCCAACCACCCGATGTGAAAATGTAGCTAACAAAATTCCTCAAGGCAAACTTGGACATTTTCACATGGAACCATGAAGATATGATGGGCATCAATCTAAATGTAATGTCCCATAAACTCAACATTAACCCCTAGGTCAAATCGATTTACCAAAAGAGAAGACCAATGACGATCGAGCATTACGCAGCATTGAAAAAAGAGGTGGATAGACTTTTGATGAACAATTTTATTCAAGAAGTGCATTAACCCACTTGGGTGGCCAATCCCGTCCTCATAAAGAAAAAGAACAGGAAGTGGAGGATGTATATCTATTTTACTGACCTTAATAAGGCATGCCCCAAAGATAGTTTCCCTTTGCCAAGGATAGACCAGCTTGTAGATGTGATGGAGGGGCATGAACTCTTCAGCTTCATGGACGCCTATTCAGGGTATAATCAAATTTGAATGGTTGCATAAGATGAAGAGCATACCTCATTCATTACTGATCATGGATTATACTGCTATAAGGTAATGCCTTTCGGGCTTAAAAACTGAGGGGGCAACCTACCAGTGATTAGTAAACATAATGTTTTGAGAATCGATCGACAAGACTATAAAGGTATACATTAACAACATGCTAGTAAAATATAAATAGCTCGATCATGTCTATGACCTAGAAGAGATGTTTCAAATCTTGAGAAGGCAACGAATGAAGCTAAACCTACACAAATGTGCATTTGGAGTGGCCTTGGGTAAATTCCTTGATTTTATAGTCAATAATAGAGGGATCAAAGTGAACCCAGAGAAAATTAGAGTACTCATTGATATGCATTCTCCCACTGATCCAAAGGATGTCCAAAGCTTGAATGGTTAGATCATTGTGCTTAACAAATTTTTTTCAAAGGCAATGGACAAATGCATTCCTTTCTTTAACGTCCTTAAAAAGGTAAAGAGGTTCAAATGGATCTTGGAGTATGAAGTCACTTTTTGAGAACTCAAGTCATATCTTGGACGAACACCTCTCCTGTCCAAACCAAAAGAAGATGAGAGATTAACTATATACCTAGGGGTATATTAACATCCCTTGAGTGCGACCCTAACACGAGAAGAGGGAGAAACTTAACTCCCCATTGATTATGTAATTAAAAGACCGTTGGTGCCGAAACGAGATACTCGCCCATGGAGAATCTTGTCTACTGCCTGGTCATTGCCTTAAGAAAGTTACGACCCTATATTCAAGCCCACAACATCAGGGTTCTCACACAATTCCCACTTAGGCAAGTCTTGCAGATGACGGATGCCTCAGGACGGCAACTCAAATAGGCTATATAGCTCACCTAGTTTAACATTGAATACAAGCTTAAATCAGCCATCAAGGGGCAGGCACCGGTTGACTTCATCATAGAATTCAAAGGGCTTGTGAAAGAGAAAGAAGAAATTTTTGAGGCCCCGTGGTGGGAATTATATGTTAACGGGTTGTCTAGTGTCCAAAAGGTCGGAGCAGGGATGCTTCTTATCAGTCCAGAAGGACATAAAGTTTTCTGTGTTCTAAGATTTGGCTTTCAAGCCACTAACAATGAAGCTGAGTTTGAGGCCTTGTTAGTAGGTTTACAATTGTTTAGGAAGGTGCGAGCCAAAAGATTAAAGATTTTTAACGACTAATAACTCATTGTCTGTCAGGTGAAAGGTGAATACCAAGCTCGAGGGCCAAAAATGGTGAACTATCTTCAAAAGGTTCGAGAATTATTAGGCTCCTTCCAGCAGTACAAGATCAATCAGATTCTGTGAGCCCAAAATATGCATGTTGACACCTTGGCTCATCTATCCACCACTGAGGATCTCGATCTAGGAACGATCTCAGTAGAGCTCGTTCCATCTCCAAGTATTGAGTGACAAGATGTTGTGATGGCAATTGCCAAAGCACCTAACTCCTGGATGAATCCAATCCTGGACTACCTACAGAATGAAAAGTTACCAGAGGATAAACTCAAGGCGTGACGTCTGTGAACTGAGCAGTCAGATATTGCATCTATGATGATACACTTTACAAGAGAGGGTTTATGATCCCACTTCTGATATGCATAGATGGTGAGGATTGCAACAATATCCTAAAGGAGATTCATGCAGGTTATTGTGGGAACCACGTTATGGGGCTGTCCTTGGCACAAAAGGCCCTTTGATAAGGATACTACTGGCCAACGATGAAGTAAGATGCTATAGACCTCGTCAAGAGGTCTGATAAGTGCCAGAAGTTCATAAAAATGTCACGAGCTCTACCAGCCTACCTGAAGCAGATGATTAGCCCATGGCCATTCTCGATCTAGGGAATAGACTTAATCAGGCCACTCCCTAAAGCTCGAGGAAATTGCAAGTATGCAATAGTGGCCATGGACTACTTCACCAAGTTTGTGTGGAATAACATCATCTGCAGGTTCGGGGTCCCTCAACAGATCGTGACCGATAACGGGACCCAGTTTACTAGCGAGCAGTTCCTCAAGTTCTATAATGACTTCAAAATCGATAAAAGCGTCATAGCCGTAAACCATCCACAAGCCAATGGACAAGTGGAAGCCATCAACAAGATCATTAAAAGAATCTTGAAGACTAAGTTGGAAGCCAAAAAGAAAGCCTGGGAGGATGAATTACAAGTAGTGCTCTGGGCCTACAGGACCACGTTTTATAGTTTCACAAGGGAAACCCCTTTTTCAATAGTCTATAGATGTAAGGCAATAATCCCAATAGAACTTGAAGTTGTGACACAATGAAGAATTGCTTTCAACCCAGAAGACAATGATCAGTTGCTAGCTACGAACCTGGACCTTGTGAAGGAAGCAAGAGAATGAGCTAGCCTCAGGATTGCTACCCACCAATAATGTATTGCAAGGTACTATAATCGTAAAGTATGAGCTTGAAAATTCAAGGTCAGTGACCTCATCTTACATCTTATTCTTCTTGGAGCCTACAAACCCAGTGGGGGGGACCTTAGGACCAAATTGGGAAGGTCCATATCTTGTTAAAAGGATTGTGAGTGATTGAGCCTACCACCTAGCAGATATGAATGGATTAGAGTTTCCCCGCACTTGGAACACTGAACACCTTCGCCGTTATAATCAATAAATGCCTTGATGTATATGAGTTGGTCTATTATAAATGTGTATATAATTCTTTGAATTTTTTAGAATAAGATTCAAAGAGAATTCTATGTAAAGTTGTGTATCGTGCAATATAGCAATAGTTGATATAGCATGTTCAATCCTTACCCTAAAATAAGTAATCCGTATATTCAAGCATGCAAGTAACAGAGAAAGATATATACAGCTTTCATTATAGTTAAATTGTCTCATACAAATTCTCCACAAGGTTTATCATAAGTTTCAAAAAAGAAAAATCAAAGTTACAAATTCTTAAAGGTTGGAGCCTCAGAAGTCAGGCTTTTATCAAGTTAGGGGTCGGAAGCTGCAGCAACAGGAACTTCAACCGCTGGAGCATTATCAACAACCTACGAGATGCTTTCCCCTTGAATGACAGCTTTGGCAAGAGGGACTTCGACCCTGGTACTCTGCCATTTCCCTGCAGAACTGGCCTTAGTAGCTCTCCTCTTATAGCAATCCACCGCTTCGATAGCTTGGGGGCCGAAAAAGGAAAAGTCCAGCTCAGGGTGTTCTTTCCATAAAGTATAGAAGAATGTAGTGCAAGTCTTGGTCCTCGATTTCCCCAGCCATTTTCGCCACTAGTGAAGATGTCTCAGCTCTAGCTCTAGCCACTTCTTCCTTTACGAGCTGAAGTTCTCCCTTCAATGCCTCCAATTTTGCGGCAATAGCCTCAGCTTGTTGATTTATGGATCTTGCATTTTGCTCAGTAGCTTCAATTGCTCTCATAGTTGATCGTGGATGTGATTGAGCCTCATCTAGATCCATCCTGGCCTTCCTCAGGTTATTGGCAGCAAGACCAAAGTTTGTCTCAGCAAGCTTGTGTCACGCTACTTTACGAGACAAAGTTGCTTCCACTTCTTTGGCCTTTTCCTTTAGCTTCAGGATCTTGGATTTGGAGACCGCTAACTCATCCATGAGAGCAGACTTCTCATTGTCTTGGCCTCTGAGCACTTCCTCAATCTTCATCAGCGTTAATAGGTTCTGCAAGAACAAACAACAAGGTTAGACTATAAAGTGAACACAATGATTGAGGTAAGGAGCAACACTTACCACGAGGTCATGACGAGCCGCATATCCTACCAACCTCTCGATAGTGAACTTTTCTGCCTCCAACACCCTAACCCTACCGTTGGACCCCAAGATCATACCCATGCTCTCAACAAGGGTCTGAGTGTACTCTTCTATCTTGGAGCTAGGCTCAGCCAATGATCTTGCAGCTTTAACCTCCGATGCAGTGTGCTTGCGAGAGGTCACCTTTTTTTTCCTTTATCAACCTTCTATTTCTTAGAAGGAGGACTAAAAGGGGTAGTGACATCTACTGTGGCCATTTCCTCAAGTCACGGTGTTGGAGCCAGTTCTTACGAGGGGACTGTAATGGAGGCTGCTGAGTGGTCTACAATAACTAGAGTCACATCGATCTCAGGGGCTGGGGGCTGGTCTATAACAATCGGAGAGGAACCTTTCTTGGGGGGCTAAACAGGCCTCATTCTCATTGTCTGGAGATGATGACCTAAGTATGAGCTCCATGACTTTGTCATAGTCATCGAAGTTGGCAGGCCTAACCTCTGTTGCCCGGCAAATCCCAACCTCCTTTGTAAGCTTGGTGCCTTGTGCCGAAATAAGCTTGTAATAACAAAGGATGCTCTCATCAAACTTGAAGTCATTCTCAAGGTCATTCAACATTACAAACCAGTCCAAGATCCCCAACTCCTTAGCCCCTAGTGTGGGCCTTTTACCGGTCTCGTCTGCAAGATCAAGCAACGGTCAAAATTAAGAACAAATATTAAAGAACTACCAAACTCACTCACTCCTAGTTTACTGATAGCACAATATTTGACATATCTATTTATCCTCATACTTAGTATTTTAAGGTCTAGAATGACATGTTTTCAGCTGTGTTAGAGTGTATTTGTGATTTTGTGTTAATTGGCATCATATTGCAAATTCTGCATAATAGGCCATAATTTAGCAATTTCTATATTCTGAGCATATCTTGAGCTACACTTATCCAATTGATGTGATTCTTATCTTGCAAGAAAGCTAAGATTACAAGTTTTATGAAGATTGCAAAAGCTCAATCACACGTTTGGCCATCCAAAATTGAAGCTTAATTTGGTATCAAAATGCTATCCAGCCCCTGTCTTGAGCAGCTGACCTTTGCTCATTCAAAAGGCCATAACTTGAGTTATAAGGGTCCAATTAACGTGAAACTAGGCCCAAATGGAAGCTAAACACAAATACACAATTCATATAAAGACTTCCTGTGCTGAGATGATCAAATTGGGCATCAAAAATAGGCTACAATTCAGAGGCAGAGAAGCTACGAAATTAGGCCCTACAGAAGTGAAGTTTTAAGGCCCTAATTGGCATGATTTTTAAGCCCATTGTAACATCATTTAATCCACCAAAAACCCAGCCAGCTGGAGACACAAAAGAGAGTAAAAAAAAGAGGGAATGCAGTCTGTAAAGAGGCTTAGCATGCAAAGGTAGAAGTAGCCAGTAGAATAGCTATCAACCTACTTTCCAAGTCAACAAAATAGCTTTCCTTTTGAACTCGGGTAGAACCATTTTGTGGAGGACCTTTGGCTTCATTTTTCATTCAATTTTTCTCTATGTTTTAAGCTAGTTTATGGGGGCTAAGAGCAAGCTTTTGCTCTCCCCTTTTCTATGTATTTTTCTTTTATTTTTCAGCCTCCATGGAAGGCTAGTTTCTATAATCAATCCAAAGGGCTGTAACATTTGAGATTTAATATGGAGATCTTAAAGTTTATTACTCATTCACTTGCTGGTCAGTCTCTCATTTCTCCTCTCTGTGTTTATTGAGTTTTTGGAATGGAATGGCTTCATTTTGTTTGGATAACTATATGATTGTGGCTTCATGATCACCTTAGGTAAAGGATAGGAAAACTAAGCAATTTAATCAAGCTTTTGATAGGTTGTTTTGCTGGCTGAATCTATGCTACTTAGGATAGGTTTATTAATCATTTCAAGGCTTCTTGTTATG
>JANHAO010018641.1:0-13516 GCA_026873985.1 Saraca asoca
ATAAGCGAGAGTTCCTTGCCTTGGGGGCTCCGTGAGGGTCGCCATAGCGAGGGAGCGAGTGTGAGTAGAGCGATCAATGATTATGCCAAGTCGACCTTTGAGCTCTTATCATTGGGTCGCATTGTCACTGGGACGCTGTTCACAGGCCGGTCCTTGCATCGTCATTGTGGCGAGTGAGGTGAGGTTCGGTACTTGTAATTGCTCTGCTGTTGTTGTTGTCTGTTAGTTCGACCGAAGCTCCCCAAAAGCTTCTTTCTGAAGTGTGAGGGCTGGTCTATGTTTCCTCGGGGACTCATCCTCACGAGGCCAATTTTAGTATACAACATATGCCAAGTTTTGTCTAAAATTGAGTGCGTTTTCCTATCAAATTGATTCATAAGGCCGACTTGTGACATTCTCCCCCACTTCAAATGTCAATGCATCATTGACACCTCAATCTGACACAGCTTCCATGAAGGTTTCTCCTTTCAAGTGCTAGCTTCTCAAATCTTCACATGGGTCTTCAACCTATTCCACTTGAACTACTTCCTTGACCGCTCTTTGCTTGTCTCTTTGAGCTAACATCATTTGAGAGGCTTTGATGAATAGCACCCTCAACCTGACATATCTTTCAGAATTGTCATCAGTTTGCTACTTCTCAGCTCCTCCTTAGACTTCTTCTTGGCTCTATCTCCTTGTACTTGCACCATTGCACATTTGCTTTCCCTCCACAACTTTGAGTAGTTGCTTTTACAACTTCAGCGTTTTCAATGATGTTGCCTTTGTAGACTTTGTATTCTACCTCTATAGACTCGACTTTGTTGTCCCAACACAAACTCATGTGTCATTATCTCCACAGCTCTCCCGACTCTATCGCCTCTATAATTTCACTTGTCTTACTACCTCTATAGCATTCAGGTTGTTACCTCTATAACTTGTGCTTGCCTCACTACCTCTACAGCTTGTAACACACTATCCCTGCACAGCTCTTGATTTGACTCACTACCGCTATAGCTCTCAATTTGACTCACTACCTTTATAGCTTAAGTGTGTGCTACCTCCATAGCTTGTGCATTTACTTGGTATTTTGGACGTCTACTGACAAATAGTCCCACATTCAATGTCCCATACCGCTAATGTGAGATACACAAGTCTTATATTTTGTTTAAGCACAAGTCCCATACTTTGCTCCCAAAACATGGCCTACTTGTAAATCCCATACTTTGCTTACAAGTCTACTCGTCTTAGGTTTGATTAATCCACTATACTCCTCTTACGTAACTTTCACACTCAATCGAATCCTTCTGGCCCTTTCTTAATTGACACCTTCATGGTATCATTCGATCATCACAGACTAATTGAAGTTTATGCTATTTTGCACCATGGTCCTCATGACCCCTCCTTAGTTTGTACACTCAAGTGTTGTCTCCTTGAAGATGATACTGGCTCATCTCTCGTGAACCTCATAGCCATTCACTAGTATCATTGCCTTCCTAGCAACTTTTTCAATGATTAGTGCCCTCTCTTTTGGCATTTCAAGTGATATCCTCCTCTAAAGACTCCTCCTTCGAGCACATCCTCATTATCGCTCCCCCACATCAACTGCTTTGATAGGGGTTCAGCATCGAGTATCCTCCACTCAAGCTCAAGTATCACTTTGCCTATGCAAGAGTAATTATGAATCTTATTGTCATTGTCTCAAAGTTTGTCTTGCGACTATGTAGTGCTAGTCTGTTATGCCCTGAGGTCATTGCCACTACTCTATTAAGTGACTATATAGCTCCAACTCACTACACATGTATCATTGCCACTTGTCATGTGACTATGATATGCTAACTCCCTAGCATCTTGTCTCAAATCTTGTGGATAGTGCTACAACTCACTTTTTACATCCACAAATTGTGCACAATGGATCCCTCCTAAATCATCTCATTCCCCTCTGGGTTTAGTCCTTCAAGTAAAATTGATGCCCTCTGACACAATTTTGGACTCTTCTAACGAGATTTGTCTGCTCAACACATCACAAAAGATGTGCCATCATGTAGAATATGTCAATTGTTTGTTGTGGCCATGCTTTCTCTAGCACGACTGTGGCTTCACCCTCTAGGTTTCACCGATAGCTAATATATCCCTCATAGACATGGTCAAGCTTTCTCTACAAGACCATGGCTTCTCTGGGGCTTCCTCCCACTAGATAGGCCATTAAATCACTCACTCTATTGAGTGGTTTACATTCCTTTGAATGCTTACTATGAATAAGCGTATAATTAATTCCCATATTGTATAGCAAGTCCACCAATTTTTGCACACACTTGCATAAATGCATCATTAATATTCCCTTAAATGTAATATCTCACACTAGCCCTCGAATTGCTCTAACCTCTTGCAGCTCTCTCAGTCAAGTCCTTAGCAACATCTCTTTGCTATTTCCCACGAGTATCTACTTCATTCACAAACTCCACATGCTCTCGACATGCTAATTCTACCTCCAATCATAGCCCACCTAATCTGTACTTTGTAGCACAACCGAGCTTTGATACCAATCTGTCATGAGTTGTTAGCTCTTTAGTCGAAACTATGTGGCATATGATGCTAACTCTTGGCCAACATACTAGCCTTCTAATAAATTTAAGCTATACTTGGATAGATAATCGAGGCATTGAGGATTCTATCTCCCATACAACCAAAATCCCATGTGTGACATGTTCATAAGCTAATATGACTGTGTAGTTAAAGCATTGGCACATATCGAGTCTCAAAGAATATGCCACACAAAAAGCCTCTAGTGCATATCGAGAAAGGACTTTTTTTGAAAAATAAGGAGAGGAAAAACTCCATTTTATTAATATATGCATCATTATATAGTTTTGAGTAAGTAAGCAGAGTATCTCTAAGCTTCACACTCTGATCCCTAGCTTGAGTGCTTGAGTCACAGTGCCTACTCAGTCACCAGACGTACACCCCTTAAAGAGCATTCTAAGCAAAAACCTTATCGACAAGAGTAGACATACTTTTTTCTAGTTGACATAAGGAATATTCTCCTAGGTCCTAAGGATTTTAATGCGCAATCTCATATGGATGCAAAAATAAAAATGCAAAGATCGCAAGCATATACTTTTTTGCTAGTACTAGATAAATGATTAATGCTAAAAAGTCATAAATATCCCCAAAATGTGAAAATTTTGAAAAAAATAATCAACAAGTGCATTTGCTCCTAGATTCACACCATAAAGCCTCCTCTTCATGCTTGATTTTTATGTCAAGTTTCATCCAAAACCAAATACATGTTCCTATTGAATTGGTTCATAAGGCCTACTTGTGACACTTAGCCTAGAGTTGTAGGGTTTAAGTCAAGTCAAGGTTTAGCATTTGGCTTATCTTAAATTTCCATATATCTTATGCAAATTTCTTATATTTATGTTTCCAAGATATTTGGAATTTATGTGTTCTGCATAACTCAATTTTAGATAAACTAGTTAAAAGTAAAACCTTGCAATACAAGGTATACACTTATAAATGATCACTGTCCATGTAGGTATGAAAAGATTCTGAAGCTTTGTGTCAGAAAAAGAGTGAAAGTAGTTGTAAAATAAGGGAACAAGTGTACAGGAGGAAAAGTATGGATGTACTTTTTGAACAAATTAGTAGTGGCTGCATTTTGGAGCTAGATTTGCATTTTTTTTTGTTTTTGGTTAGTTAAAGAGAAGGGAAGAGTAAATCACAGAGCATTGTTACTTATTACTAAGCATATATGGGAGACAACTAGGATAAGGGTTAGATGGATTGGTAAATCAAATTAATTACATTACCCATTGATATATAGTAAAAGGACTCTTGCATCAATTTAATGATTGATTATGGACATAAAAGTTTCATTCTTTCTTTAAATACTTAGCCAAGAATCAAATTAGGCATAGCACCTAAATTAATTCTTTCTAATTTTGCTAATCTAAGCCCATCAACCAAATTAACCCTTACAGTTGAATTGATCAAAGCCCTGCACCCCAACCAACTCAACAATAACATATAAACCAAAAAATACCAAGGCTGATTAACAAACTCACCCTAGCAACAAATTCATTAATCATCCTATGTTTCTCTAAAATAATTGATTGACACTAGCACACAATCAAAAACCCTAATACTACTCAATCCAAACAACCACAAACAATTTTGATTATAGAAATTTAGCTAGCAATTAATTACAATAGACAATCAATTAAGTGGCCACATTAACTAATCATCTAAAACAATTAAGTCCATTAAATTAGAGAAGCAAGGAAATCAAATTAGGAATACATCAACAATAGAAACAAATCTCACAATTAACAAGAGAATAAAAGCAGAATTTCCTTAAGATTGAAAGAAAAGATTAAGTACACATTACAAAATAAATAAAAATAAACAAAAAGAGAAGACCTAGAAGGAACTGGTGTTCTTACCCTTGGAGAGCTCCTATTTTATTACAAAAGCAAGAGAAATGAAAAAGTTCCTAAAAGACTACTAAATTCATGTTTTTATATTCTATACCTCTCTTTTCACTTTGGCTACCAATAAGGGTTAAATGGAGGCACAATTAGACTTGGGTCTCTTCATAAAAGCTGTAGTTTTATATCTTAGCAACCCATAGCCCTAACTTTGCTCAAAAATTCAATTTTTAACTTAATTTATGAGTTGAAAACCAAAATAGTTTTGCAAAGTAGTCCAATCCTATAATAAAATTAATCACTTAGATTCACAGCCCTATAACTTAATAAAAACGATGCATTTTGACCTTGATCCCTTCATGAAAGTTGTAAAGGTGGATCTTAGATATCCAATGGGATTAGGTTTACACTAAATTAAAGTCTAGAGCTCTAGAAATAATAAAAATACCAAGATTGGTTCTAGGCCAATAGATCAGCACTCTATTTTGGCTTCTGGGCTAAATTTGACCTATTAAATGGCTAAAATGGCTTGGGACTCTTAATAACATTTGTATAACTTCCTTTTAGCTTTCTAAAGATATAAGAATCACCTAAAACTAAAGCCTAAAAATCTAGATACACCTAAAAACCTGAAATAATGTCAAATTATTGAATTAATCTAATTAAGTTCCAAAGCTAGCCAAATCAAGAAACTAATCACGAGTATCCAATTTAGCACAATATCATGAACAATGACTAAGTATAGGAAAGATATAAAATGTGTATAAAATATAATTATCAAATTCCCCCACTCTTAACTCTTGCACATCTTGAGGTGAGACATCAAAACTAAACCAAACTAGACTTGAAACAAAAACTCTAACAGCAACCCTTCAACAATGATAAGAATGTAAAACCAAAAATAAAGAAACAACCAAAATTTCATGCAACATAGCACATTATGAAGCAACATTCTTGACAACTCAAAAGTCAAAATCAACAAGCAAAGCAATTTCATTCAAAAAGAAAGTAAATCAAATTGGTAAAGCATCACAAGATAAGCTCTCCATTTAACTCTCTTAGTGTTTAAGATAGGAAAGTGTTTCACTCAATTTCAAGCCATAAAAATGCACTACCATGAGCTTGTTTATAATCCAATCTCCACCACTCAAATCACAAGCATAGCATAAATTAAAAGGACTTCTCAAGGGTTGTATTGTGGCCAAGAGAAAAAGGAAGGAAAGAAATGATAAGGATATGAAAATGAAAGCCCAAGAGACTAATAGAGCAATATGACATATATTCAAATAAGCAAAAAAGCAATTAAAACCAAAATCTACATTACAATTTTCAACATTGATCAACTTATCTTTTTCTCTTTCCTTTTCTTCACTTCTTTTCACTTTCTTTTATTTTGAGCTCTTTCTTTTTGAAAATTTTCTATTTCCTTCAAATTCAATTTTCATTTTCTTGTTTTCTTTCTCTTTACTTTCATTGAGCTCTTTTCCTCTTTCTTTTTCTTTTTCATATGTTTCTTCTTTTCTTTTTTTCTCAATTATTATGATAAATCACATTTTCCTTTTTACCAAACAAATAGCACACCCCCACATTTGTTCAAGAACCCATCCCACTAATGACTTAAATGCTTTATTAATCCCTATGATTAGGAAAAAGGTAAATATATTCAAGACTTGGCTTTTTAATGGGTTACTTAATAGGAAAAAGTTCAATTAGGTTCAAATGGGCTCAATACATTGCAAAGTTAGTTAAAAGGGCAAAAGTTACTCAATCAAAGAATACCTTAATCATTTTCATGCATACATATGCCAATATAATCTCAAAAAGATTCAAAGCAAGTTCTAGAATAATAATTTCAAGAAAGAAATTGCACACAAGAAAGAAAAGGAACCTAATAAAAATGATCAATAATAGCTCAAAATCTCACAAGCTATATGTCAACCAAAATTAATCTACAAATATTTCTAACTCTATCACTAAACTAATAATTTCAAGATTCAAAATGCAAGATAATTTATTCAATCATTCTATGTGACCATCAAAATCAATTGCAACTTACTCAAGACCTAAACAAACTCATCATCATTGAAAAATACCTAAATGAACAAAATAAACACAATTTTTTCCTTTAAACACAAACAAAATAAAAAGAAAAATAAAACAATCCTAAAGTTCCCCCCCACACACACACTTAAATTTTACATTGTCCTCAATGTAAACATAAATTAACAGTAGATAACAGACAATCAAACTAAAAGAAATAGGGAAAGAGAGTAAATGCTTAGGTTGTCTCCCAAGAAGTGACTTTTTTAATGTTATTGGCTCAACGGAGCATTTTTTTTTAATCCTGGATCAAATATATTGGTAGCAACCATTTGACGGGAGAAAATCATATATACAACTCCTTGAAATCAAGGTTCTTGGAACTAAAACTAGAAGTGATAACTATAACACTATTATGATCTCTTTCAAATTTAGAATTTAACTCTACCGATTCATCAATTCTCTTTAAGCCCTTATGCACTGCCATATCTAATGTAGTTCAATTTTACTATACAACTTAAATACATCCGACATTGAGAAATCAATAACATCAATAGTCAAAAAGGAATAATCACTAGTAGGCTATTTCATAGCCTTAAATATATTAAAAATCACTGTCACTCCATCCAATTCTATGATAAGTGTGCCATCATAAATATCAATTTTTGTCTTGGTTGATTTGAGGAAATGCCTTTCCAAAATGTAGAAATCTAGGTCTTTACAAATATGGATAAATTTTCTTTGGATAACAACAAACATGTCTTCCCCCACACTTATCATTTTTTTGTTCTTCTCTCTTGGAATCTGCCAATGTAATAGGAAATGGAGAAGGAGCAGGATTAGAAACTTCAAGTTGAAGGTTGTTCTCTTCTTCTAAATCTTTTATTTCCTTTTGCTATTAGCTTAAGTTGGCTAAATTTTGAGCTTCTAACTTACTAATTTGTGTTTTTAAGTTCTAAAATATAGTGTTCATTTCTCATTGAAACTACAACATGATGGTTCTTTGCTCTATGAAACTGCAACATGTCAGCTATCATTTGTTATAAATGCAAGTTGTTTTAGGCTATAATTTGAATCAAATCATCAATGGCTTTGTTGGAAGATGGATTATGGTTCTGCTGCTTGGCTTAGATTAGGGGCTGAAATAGAGCTTGGGACTCTTAGTAATCAAAGCTCAAATTTGATTAATGAAAGCGGTCATGGTTATATTAGTCAAAAGATGGATTATTGTGATTATGCCATCTAGAATTGCAAGAGTGGGAGTATGGATTATATTGACTCTATGGATAATATGGGGCATATTTCTTTATAAATCCTTCCCCTATATAAACTTGTTAGAATGCTTCATAAGATTGCAATGTTGGACACCCTTTATCTGCTAGCATTTATGGCCAATGATGAATCAAACAAGTTAACTCAAATAGTTATTGTACAAGTCTATAGTTTTCAGCCATAACTTCTAATTCAGAATATTATATAAAATGAAACAAGAAAAAATAGTAAAAGAAATTAAAAAAATAAGAGGAAACAAGAAAGATAGCCAGTGAAAACTTAGTCAATAAATGAGAAAAATAATGAAAAATTTAAAAAATAAATTCTATTAAAAACACAATAATTAATCAAGCCAGTCTCCAACAACAGTGCCAAAAATTTTTAGGTGTTGAAACCGATAAAAAAAAAAAGAAGCTGCACTACACTAACTTAAAGTAGGATGAGTCCAAGTCAATCCATAGAGATTGGCAATTAATCTAGTGTATGAAAGTAAGTGACATGGGGGGTTTTTTAGCTATCTGCTTAGAACATAAAATTAGGTAATTAGCATAAACATAAATAAGAGAAGTAAATGTAAAAAGGAAACTTAAGTGAGAAAGTTTCAATCCAAAGGGCTTTTGTATTCAATTTAGTGCCTGATCATAGTCACAAAAGTTTCATTCCTTCTATGACTGCTTAGCCAAGAATACCCAACACCTAAATTAATTCTTGCTAATTTCTGATATGAGCCTAGCACCCGAATTAATTCTTACTATTGAATTGATCAAAGCTTGCACCTAAACCAACTCAACAATGCATTAAGAACTAGAAAATACCAAGATTGATTAAGAAACTCACCCTAGCAATAAATTCATTAATCACCCTATGTTTCTTTAAAATAACTGACTAGCAGCACTAGCACACAATCAAAAACTCTTGTGCTACTCAAGCGAAACAATGGTAAATAACTTTGATTATAGAAGTTTAGCTAGTAGTTAATTACAATAGACATTCAATTAGGTGGCCACATTAACTAATTATCTAGAGAAATTAATTCCATTAAATTAGAGTAATAAGAAAATCAAATTGGGAGCAAATCAACAATAGAAGCAAATATCACAATCAACAAGAAAATTGAAGCATAATTTCCCTTATATTGAAAGAAAAGATTAACTACAAATTAAAAAATAAATAAAATAAAATAAGAAAGCTAAAAGGGGTTGGTATTCTTGCCTTAAAAGAGCTCCTCCTTTATTACAAAAGTGAGATAAATGAAGAGGTTCCTAAAAGACTATTGAAAGCTTTCAGACTCTACACCTCTTCTCTCAATTTAGTTGCTAATTAGGGTTAGATAAAGGCACAATTGAACTTGGGTCACTTCATAGAAGTTGTAGCTCTATCTCTTAGCAACATAATGGCCTTAAACTTGCTCAAAAATTCAATTTCTAGCTCAACTTATAGGCTAAAAATCAAAACAACTATGCAAAGTTGTCCTTTTAACAAAATTCATCACTTAGATTTACAACCCTGTAACTTTATCAAAACATTGCATTTTGACCTTAAGCCCTTTATGAAAGTTATAGAGGTTGATCTTAGCTATCCAATGATCTTAGGTTTACATTGAATTGAGTCTAGATCTCTAGAAATAATAAAAATATTAAGACTAGTTCTGGGTTAGTAGGTTAGCACTCTATTTTGGCTTATGGGCTGAATTTAACCTTCTAAACGGCTGAAATGGGCTTGGAACTCTTTATAACATTTATAGAACTTCTTTTAGATTTCTAAAGAAATAAGAATCACTTAAAACTAAAGTCTAGAAATCTAGATACACCTAAAAATTTGAAACAATATCAAATCATTGAATTAATCCAATTAAGTTCCGAAACTGACCAAATCAAGAAATCAATCATAAGTATCCAATTTAGTGTAAAATCATGACAAAAGACTAAGTATAGAAGGGATATAAAATATGTATAAATTGTATTCATTACTCAAGTACCTTGCTTATGGGATCATCTTCATTATTAATATTGAAACTCTACCTCTAGAACTAACTTGAGCGTCAGAGTGTACTCGACAGACCACTTTCATTGTATACAACTGACATTGTTCTTTACATAGATTGCCTCTCTTTAGTTACCAACCTCTAAGTTGGTCCATTCCATAAAAAAAGTTTCAAAGTACCCATGTAAAATTAATATTTTTTCATAGATTAGTAATGAGGTGGACTCATAAAACTTTATTTGGTGACAGAGATGAATCATATGCGTGATTGTAAAGTTTACTTGCCTACAAATTGATATCATTTTGATTTTTGAGCAGGTTTAATTATGGCATTTAGATCTCTCTTTTTCTTTCATGTCAATTTTCATTTTCAGAGAGATAAATGCATAATTTTCTATTTTGGAACCATAGTTTTTTTTTCTAGAACCCACATTCCAATACAGGAAAATTTTATGTATCTATCTCTCTCCTGGATGCACATTCTCCTTTTCCAAAAGAAAAGGAGAGGTTCCATCCTGTTGATTATATAAGTACTAAACTAATTACATACTTGTGCCAGCATGGGAAAGTATTAAAAACTAAAATAGATTAAGATTTTTACCCAAAAAAAAATTTATTCAATCATAGTAAATATGCTAAAGAGTATACAAGCAATCCTTATCAAATTTAGATGCATGTTTCAATTAACATAACAATGCAATAAAATATAAAATAAATTTGATGACCTCTCTTTGATGGTTGACATAAACTTATTTATATAGAAATGATATTAGTCTACAATATTATGAATCGGTGAATAATATAAGAATTATATGAAATTTTAATTACCATCATTGTAAATTTTAGAAAACTTTTTTAAGTATCACATTTGTTATCATGTTTGTAGACGTTGACAGTTGAATCCGGTTAACCAAAAAGTCTTGAAACCCCAAACTAAAAGAGAGAGAGGGGGAGAGAGGAAGAACAGGGAGACATTAGGAGGTTTTTAACATGGTTTGGCTGAGTGCAATGCTTTATGTCCATGATTATTTTATTTCTCAGTGTTTTTGCTGAGAGTTGTATCCGATGATTGATTGTCCCTTATATAATGATTTCAACCCCTGTTTATAGTGGTTGGGGGGCTACAATTCAAATGCAAATTAATAACAGATAAGTATCATAACTTAATTAGGATTATATAATAGATAATAATGGGTTCCCATGAAAATAGGAAACTAAACAGATTTCCCTAGATTGGTGGTTGGGGATGTGTGTTTTGATCTATGGGCTGAGTCTTGTTCTCAATGACCTAAAGTTGCTGCTTTGACCTATGTTGACCAGTAACCTGAGCTTGCATTTGGTGACCTGATATCTTTGTCCAATGGCCTCAATCCTGGATGAGTTGGGCCTCATCAGCTGAGTCTATTTATTAGGCTTTTACCAGCCCATTTGTGTAGTTCCAACAATACCCACAACATTAGCCCCCAACTCTTAGTGCAATCTACGAAGTTGGAGTTGTAGTTCATTAGTAAAAGTTGGCAACTGTGATTTGTTATGCCATCATTTGGACTTTGGTTTGGTCCCATCATTTCATTTATGCCAGCTCATGCCATCATTACTATATTCAATGTGTGCATTTTCCCATAACCATCATCATGGTAGTGATAAAGCCTTGATGTTCGCTAGACCATCAGATTAAGAGCAGTTAATTAGTCCCTGAATCTAATGGTAAGGTTGATCAAGCTAAATAAGGTGAAAAAAACCCTTTTTCACTCTTATTTTTGAAACTAACGCTGCTTCTTGTTTGTTTTTCAAGCTTTCAACCAATCATCACCATTCTTCATCTTTTCTGCTTCACTAAGTCTGTAATAGCAACCTTTGGATTCAGGTTTCTAGAGATCAAATATGCTCATTACTTTTTTCTAGACTCTTTTCTTTTTTTTTCTAAACTCTTTTCTCTGGACTCGTCTTGTTCCATTGATTCAGTAAGTTTCCAGAATGCAACCGTAGTTCTAAACTTCTACTTTTCATGAATGCTTTACTTTGTGGGTTTCTAATATCTAGGTGCTTGGTTCAATAGTGTGTGTGCTTGTTAGTTGCTAGGAGATTTTTTCCTGCTGATTGATTCTGTAGTATGTTTATTTGCATGCTTTTTATTGTTTGTAAAAACTAGCATGCCATTTATTTGATAAAATACCTATAGGTCTTGAGGTCATAGATTATTGAGTCTAGCCTTTTTTCCTTCTAGTTTTGATGACTTGATAGGTTCATTAGTCTAGCCCCCCATGTTTTCAATGGTTTGGATCTTAAGTGTGGTAATATGAGGTATGTATGACCTACTGTATAGGATATTCCCTGTTAGCCTTAGCTTTTAGGTATGGTCTACTTTTAGCAAACTAACTATTCCTTCTTTTGTGTAGATGGTAGATTATAGATGCTGAGGTCACTAGGTAAGGAGTGTTGACAATTCTAACTCTCCAGTCCAAAGTGGGGAGCTGATGTGTTTTGTAGATAAAACAACCTCTAGGAGTGGCAAGGTCATTAAGAGGTTCACTGCTTGTCCCAACCCCTCTGAGGGGTAGTAGTTTGATAGGAGTCAGAAGTCTCCAAATCGCAGAGTGTTTAACCATCGCTCTTCAAACATCAAGCTTGACAAGCTTAGGAGTATAATTGAAACATACTGTTTCCTTAAGGGCTACCACATTATGGCACCTTCTCTTGACAATCATGTAGCTTATCCACCTTCCAGATTCATTGCTATTAGCACCCACCGTCTCACTATTGGGCTTAGGTTCCCAGTTCATCCCTACATTATAGAGTTATTGAATAAACTGAAACTCTACCCTTTTCAACTCACACCAAATTCTTATTCCTAGCTCACCTCCCTTGCTCTCCTTTACCTTAGGAACAACCTCCCTCCTCCTTCAATCAAGGTTCTTTGCTATCTATATAGCATCAAGAGCATAGGTCAAAATAATAGGATTTACTACCTAATAGCTTGGTGACCGAGTACAAAAGGATTTTGCCATAAAGTGATGCTAAAGGCAAGTCCAATGTGGGGAACTATAAAACCCACTAGTTTTATGTTTCTTGCCCATCTCTGCATCATCTTTACAGTTTTGGTTTCATCCTTACTCTTGGTAAGTGAGCTAAGGACATGCGAGCTTGCATGAATTCATGTATTTATTTCATTCTTGGTCTGACATTTTGTTTCATTTTATAGACAGAGCCGGCAAAGAGAAACTAACATTAGGGGCTGAAGAGGTCAAAGTGCTGGGCCAATTTGCTATTGTGGACAATCTTAAAAATAATCTCAAATTTGATGAGGATCTCCTACGTTCACACAAGTTTACTCTGGCTGCAAACATTAAACTCACTAGAGACATAGGAGCTCACTTAATTAAGGAGGTTGACCTAGCAAACTTTGAAGAATACGAAAACATGGTGAGGCTCAACCTTCAAATGCCATGAACCCCTCGCTCTGCTTGATCTGTTGGCCACATTATTGTCGTGACCTCATCAACCCCTACTGCTACTGCTACAACCCCTGCTATCGCAAGTCATCTTTTCTGGCCATAGCAGTAGTGTCCCTGCAGGTGCTGGTTCCCACCTCACATCCTAAGGTGGTCAAGGTAGTTGTATCCCCATCCAATGCTAAAAAGCAAAGAGTGGACAAGGGGAAGAGAGTTGTTGTTGCTACAAAACAAGCAGCACCTAGGGTTGAGACCAAGGAATGACCTGCCGATCTTGGTGATAAATGGGAAAAAAGGCATAAAAATAAGGTAGTTTTGATCCATTTTGTTGATAGTATCTTGTGTTTTCTTAGTGTCTTTACT
>JANHAO010018642.1:0-13518 GCA_026873985.1 Saraca asoca
TTGCCAATGCATAATTGGTACCCTTGACCATTACCAAATCTAAATTTCTAACTTATTGATAGACATTAAAGTCTGGGCCTTGTATCTATATATGCGTTTCTTTCTAACTTATTGATGGATATTACAGTTTTGACCTTGTGTTTATATCCTTGTTTCATCCGCGTTGCTTTCCAACTTTTTGTCAGACATTACAGTCCAGACCTCTTGTATTTATATTCTTGTTTCTTTTGCATTTCTATCCGACTTACTGACAAACATTATTATCTTGTGGTTTATATCTGCGTTTCTTATCCAAATACCACTTCGTTCTTATTAGTGTCAGCCGTCCCACCAGTGAAGATTTTTCCCATTTCTTTGCCAAAAACACAGAATTCGAGGTCTTTGATTGCCATATACATAGATAAAATATTTCACCGCAAAACCCTATCTATCATATTAAATAAATAAAATATTTTTAATAATTCCTTTCAACGCAAAATGGAACACTAATGAGCTGGATAGCACTAAGAAACTAAATCGAAAAAAAAAAACTAACTAAATATTTATTGGCAGAGTACAGAATTCGAAGTCTTTAATTACTGTACATGCAGATAAAATATTTCACCAAAAAACCTTATCTATCATATTAAATAAATAAAATATTTTTAATAATTCAAAGTTTAGATTCAAATCTTGAAACACGTCATAAGAATTACTAAAATATCATGAAAGAAGACAATGCATTGATTGTGAATGCAAAGTGGAACACTAATAAATGAGCTGGCAGCACTGAGAAACTAAATAGACAAACACAAGCTAAATATTTATTGACAAAACACAAAATTCGAAGTCTTTAATTACTGTATATATAAATAAAATATTTCACTATAAAATCCTCTCTATCATATTAAACATATAAAATATTTTTAATAATTCATATTTTAGATTGAAATCATGAAATTAAAAAATCATGAAAGATGCCAGTGCATTGATTTTCAACGCAGAGTGGAACGCCAAATGAGCTGGATAGCACTAAGAAACTAAATAGGAAAAAAAAAAACTAAATAGCACTAAGCTAGAGTACTAAATGACCTTTGCATTATATTTACGGCCAAAACTTTCAAAATATATATATATATATATACATATATACACACATGTACATAACACAATAATAGATTATTCGATCACGCTGAATAACATGGGACTCATTTAATAATGGAATACATGAATTTAAAATGCAATTAAATTTATAGGAAAGATTTTTATAGGTATTCATAATACAATATGTAAATTACTTGATCATATTAGGATAAAGCAAAACTCATTTAACAATGGCAAGAATAAATTTAAAATGCTATTAAATTTAGAGCAAAGATTTTCGTACGTCTATAAAAAAGTATGGTATGCATAATGCACAATACACAGGCTATTCAAGATTAAATTATTTCATTGTTTCCTATAATCTTAATTTTTTTTTGACACATAGAAACAATCATATATAAGGATATAATTACATACGTAAAATAAAACATACCTGTAAAAAAATGAATAAATAAACAAATAATTAGAATCCACAACCAAGGCAACCATTATTACTATGTCATGGAGGTTGGCTATGTTTTGTGGGAACTATAGAAACACATGGGATTCTAATGAAGAGTGAAAAACTGTGGTACATTGTCATGATGCTGACTAAACAAAATTGAAGAAATTAATTTCATATCATACTTCCTAGAGGATAGATGATGCAATCTTGAATTCTTCTTTTGCATGAAGATTTATCACTATAAGGATACATTTAATTTTTTTGATAACATTTTTTGTGATTTCAACGTTGAGAAAAAGTGTCATGGAAAATTATGAAAAGGATCATGTGCAAAGTGAGGTTGTTAGGTTGCACACCCTATTTTCTTTGCTTTTCCACACTTTAACGTGATTTATGCTCGCGAAAAGTTCAAATTTTGAAATTTCACTTAACGATGGACCATGAAAAAGCATAAAAGATTATAATCATTAATACATGTCGTGCAATTGCGTGAAATGCACCATTTTACTAGCATTTTCATGATGTTTATTATGGAAAATGTCGTAGGAAAGGTGATTATATCAGCATTTCTAATTTCAGAATCTCCATTTCCCGTTTTTTGGTCCTCTTCTTTGTTGTTGATGCTACAAGCTTCATCGTCTTTCAAGCTTCTTGAAATCATTTCTTGTGGTTTTTTGCTTTACACCTAAGGTAGACCCCCATTTTAACTTATTAGTTTTAATTTTTTTTTTAGATGTGAATATCGGTTAAATTGAGTTTAGGAATTGAATATTGTATATTTATAGGAATGTGAATTTGAGTTTAGGGATTGAATATTATATATTTGTGAAAATATGAATATTGGTGAATTGTTGAATATGTGAATGTTAGGGAAATTGAGTTTGGGGATTGAAATTGGGCTTATGGATTAGAAGAAAATAATTTTAAGTATATATGTTTGGAATAATAATAGGAAAAAAACTATTAAAAGAAATTAAAAGAAAATAAATTTGAGTACACTTGGAACCATAATAAAAAATGAAACCTATGAGGGAAATTAGAAGAAAATAAATTTAAGTATGTTTGGAATAAAAATAAAAAATAAAACCTATTATAGGAAATTAAAAGAAAATAAACTTAATATGGAATAAGAATAAAAAAAAAATCAATTATGGGAAAATTAGAAGAAAATAAGCTTAACTATGTTTAGAATAAGAATAGAAAATATAATCTATTACAGAAAATTAGAAGAAAATAAATTTAAGTATGATATGGAATAAGCTTTAGAAAAAAAAAAACTAATTTCAAGTGCACTAGTGGTACATGAAAAGAACTTCAAAATTAGATAATGTTATGGGCATTTTTCGAACCATGCAAATTAGACCGGCCAAGGCCAAATAGGAGACTAACCTAACCAATGAAGGCTCAGATCAAGGGACCGGGGTTGCTCGACGGAGGCATCAGCTCATCTGACGCGAGCTAAGAATACCAGCTGAGGTCATAGTGAGAACCAAGCTCGTTAAAAAGGACTCCAGCTTGCTGATAGGAGCATGTCATCCCAACCATCCCCTAGAAGACTTATCGAATGAGCATGGCGAGACCAACTAGCACAATCAGCACGTTACTCAATATGACCCCAGGTCGCTAAGCTTGCGAGCCAAGCATATGTACAGAAGTCCAGTCAACAACTGAGGGCACATATTCCTAACTGATAGGTCATTCTCCAGAATCGACACATCAGCCCCCCAGAAGTCCGATAATGATTTGTCTAGCATTTATTACCCGATACCTAGCATTTAATATCTGATACGGCGAAGATAATCATTTTACTATCTATTATATTATATTTATAACCCTCATCTCTTCCATAAATAGAAAGGGGAAGCCATTGTAATAGGGAGGTAAGAATTTGCACGCAGACACTTTGTTGCAACAATGAGAAGGCACTAGCATTGTAACTCTGTTAATCCATACAGAGAAAACCACCATTCAAAGTTAATAAAAATCATCGTGGATGCAGGGGCCATATTGGCTTTAGTCTAACCAGGATAAAAAGGTTTCTGGTGTTCATTATTCTTTCTCTTACTTTATCTTTTCTTTTCTTATAAGCATACATCATCAGTTTGTAGTTTGGGTTGACATTGGGCTTAAACCTATTGACCGAATTTTGTTGTCAACATTTTTGCGCTAGAAGGAGGGCCCTCACTGCGTTCTCTTCATCCTTGACAAATTGATTTAGCTACTATGGCAAGAGGAAAAGTCACTAGAAGCACAAAGATCACTGGCCAACCCTAAAGTCAGACACAACAATAATGGGATACAGCTGCTCCCACAACAGGTGCTACTATTGGCATGGCACCTTTCACTCTATATTAACCCGTCACTCCTGAGACCAATGGAGCCCAAACTTGGTACTAGCACCAAGAAACACTTGAAAACATTGTGAAGGAGTTGGCCAATATGGTCAGACCATTGGCTCAGGCACAGGCCTAAAGTGCGTTAAAACAAGCTAAAGTTGTTACACTCGAAGGGGGACCCCAACAGCCAGGGTCTTAACAGGAAGGGCCTATCAGAGTGGAACACCAGTGAGCTAGCACAATTCACTCATCCAACTCGTGACTAAGGTTAGAGATTTACTAAGTTCACAAATACGAGAAAGATGACAAGCAGCGAGAAAGCTCGCACTGAGGAGAGAGCTCGAACTAGATGAACCATGAGCGTGGGTTGGATCATTACTCCCCCGACCATGAACATAGTAAGAGGCACAAAACCTCAGACTACTGTTCTGATGACCAACAAGATGATAGGAGTCGATGAACCACCACTTGTCAGTTTGAGGCTTAGGACCCAATAATCAAAGAGCTACTCCAGAAGGTGAAACAGTTGGAAAAGAGACTTGTGGCCCAGAGCAGTCAAGACTCCTACGAGGAAAGGACTCCCTTCACCAGAGAAAGAGAGACGAAACCCCTTCCACGTAGGTTCAAGGTCCCAAATATTCCACAGTATAATAGAGATAACGATCTATATAGTCATTTGGACATATTTAATGTCCAAATGGACCTGTAGATCTCCAACCCGTTGGTGAAGTGCCAAGCCTTCCCTGCCACGTTTGGAGAGGTGCCACGAACATGGTTCAAGAGTCTCCTAGCCCACAACATTCAAAATTGGGAGGAATGCCAGGTGAAATTCCTCAGCCAGTATAAGGTGCTGAAGAAACAACTTGTCACGTCCTGTCACCTAGTAACGGTCTTTCAGTAGACAGATGAATTGCTCAAAGACTACATCACTTGATTCCAGCGTGGGGCCAATAATGTGGAAAACCTATTGGACAAAAGTATTCTCATGATGATCTCAACCGAAGTTTATAACGATGGAAAATTGTATGAGGATATATATAAGTCTTTAGTGAGAAGTTTGGGCGAATTCTATGAGCGAGCCACCAAGGAGATTTGATAGGAAAAACCTTTTGCCCAAAGAAATCCAACCGAAAAGGATAGGTAAGTACTTCCAATCGAAGCAGGAAGAGAACTAATGGCAGGAATAATAAATAGGGCCAAAAAGATGGCTCTAGAGGTCAGAGCGTGAAAAAGGTCAGGAATGAACAGCCTCAACATCGAGGTCTCTATGACATTTATACTATCCTGTTAGACACTCCAAATAGGATCTACGTGATTGAGAGAGACAACAAAGACTTCAACAGACCTAAACCCTTAAAAGTTCCCCTCAAGCAGAGGAACTACAACAAGTTCTATGCCTATTATAGTAAAGTTGGGCACAACACTTTAGATTGTTTGGCACTTAAGGATGTCATCGAAGACCTCCTTGAGAGAGGTTGCTTGAGGGATTATATGGTGAGGCCCTCAAGACAACAGCCTCCATATCCTCAACAACCAGTGCAACATCAACACCAACAGACCCCGGAGTAAGAGGAAGCACCCTCGATGAGAACCATCTTCACCATTCATGATGGCCCTCACATTGTAGGCACCTCAAACAGGTCATGTGGCCACTATGTATGAGAAGTGAGTCACATCCTACTTACAAGTCATGTAGAGCGTGAAAGACTCGTTAAGAAAGCTAAAATACCCTCGAACAACATCACATTCATGGAGGAAGATGCACGAGGAATTCATGCTCTTCACAACGATGTGCTAGTTATCTGAGCTAAAATTGGTAATGCTAAAGTGAGGAGGATAATGATTGATACTGACAACTCAATTAATGTAATGTACAAAGGATGCTTCGATCAGAGCTTAAGCCAATTAAGTCCTTCCCTAAGCCTCTCTATGGCTTTTTGGGAGATAGAATATTACCGGTGGGATAGATCAAATTCCCACTCACTCTGGGGTACTTGGACCGTCAAGCAACTATTATAACGAATTTCTTAATCATAGACTGTCCCTTGGCTTACAATGTGGTGCTAGGGTGACTCGCGATGAACAATCTTGATATGGTCACATCGACTAAGATGCTTGCCATTAAATTCCTTAACTCTGAACAAAGTCAGATGTGTGCAAGGAGAGCAATAGGTAGCCCAATGTTGTTACGAGGATGCAGTCAAGCTCAAGGTAAAAGGAAAGAAGGTACATATGGTATCCAAATAAGAGGCTCGAGCCTAGGGGTGCTAAATGGGCCTCAAGCCCACGGGCCTAACAGGCTGACTCATATGTTTTTAAGGGTTGGACTAGGTGAGGGGTAGCTCATTTAAATGCGGGCCTGCATGAGCTCGCGCGAGTCAGCCAGTTTAGCACCTTAGAGGCACTAAACTAGCCTCAAGCTCGTGGGCCTAACGGGCTGGCCTGTATTTTTTTACAGGCTGGATCAGGTGAGGGTAAGCCCATTTAAATGCGGGCCTAAATGGGTTTGGCTGGTTTAGGCCCGTATTTATGCAAGCTGGCCTATTTAGCACCCTTACTTAAGCCATAACCAAAGGGGTCAACGACAACCTCGACCCCTGTGGGTGGATGCTGGGCAAGCTATCGGTCCTATTAAAAAGCTTGAAGATGTGTAGGTCAGTAAAGCAAACCCAGAAAGTTACCTTAAGTTAGGAAAATGTTTGCATTTTGATCTACAAGCACAATTAGCCAAATTTCTTAGGGCAAATCTAGATGTCTTTGCCTGGAACCACAAAGACATGGTGGACATTGACTCTGGGCTTATGTCACATAGGCTCAATTTCAAACCCCGATGCAAGCTGATTTGCCAAAAGAGAAGATCGATGACTGCCGAGCACTATGCCACACTGAAAAAAGAGGTAAATAAGCTTCTAGCAAACAAGTTCATCTGAAAAGCACATTACCCCACTTAGGTGGCCAATCTTATCCTTGTAAAGAAGAAAAATGGAAAGTGAAGGACTTGCATTGACTTCACTGACATTAATAAAGCATGCCCAAAGGACAACTTCCTTTTGCCAAGGATCGACCAACTTATGGACGTGATGGTAGGTCATGAACTCCTCAGCTTCATGGATGCCTATTCAGGATACAATCAAATCCCCATCGCCAAACAGGATGAGGAACACATCTCATTTATCACCGATCATGAACTATATTACTATAAGGTGATACCCTTTAAACTTAATAATATGGGTGCAACATACTAGCAATTAGTAACATGATGTTTAGGGATCGAATTAGTAGAATGATAGTAGCATATGTCAATGACATGTTAGTGAAGTCCAAACAGCTCGCCAAACACGTATATGGCCTGGAAGAAATGTTCTAAATCATAAGGAGGTACTAGATGAAGTTGAACCCACACAAGTGCACGTTTAGGGTTGCTTCAAGAAAATTTCTCGACTTCATGGTAAACAATAAGGGGATCGATACAAATCTTGAAAAGATTAGGGCCCTCCTCGATATGCGATCCCCCACTAGTCCCAAAGACGTGCAGAGCTTAAACGACCAAGTTGTTGCATTTACCAGATTCATCTCCAAAGTAACAGACAAGTGTGTTCCCTTCTTTGATATCCTAAAAAAGGAAAAAAAGTTTGAGTGGACACAAGAATGTGAGGCTACCTTCCAACAACTCAAGCAGTAGCTCGAACAAGCTCCACTTCTATCCAAACAAAAAGAGGGCAAGAAGTTGATCATCTACTTGGGGGGTATCCCTGTACACCCTCAGTATAGCCCTAATGCGAGAAGAGGATGGAGCTCAATTCCTTATCTATTATGTAAGCAAGAGACTATTGAATGCTGAGACAATGTACTTGCCTATGGAGAAGCTCGCCTACAGCCTGGTGATTGCATCAAGGAAGCTGTAACCCTACTTCTAAGTTCATAGTATAAAAGTGTTCATGCAATTCCCACTCAGACAAGTCCTGCAAAAGACAAATGTCTCTGGTCACCTACTTAAATGGCGATTAAGCTGGTCCAGTTTGACATTAAGTATAAACTTAGGTTAGTAATTAAAGGGCAAGCACTAGTGGACTTCATTGCTAAATTCATGGGGTCTACGCCCGAGGAGGTGTAAACTTCAGAGGCTCTATGGTAGAAATTGTATGTTGATGGGTTGTCTAACAATCAAATGGCTAGGGTAAGGGTGCTTCTCATTAGTTCGAAGGGACACAAGATTTTCTGCACCTTAAGATTTGGCTTTCAGGCCACCAATAATAAAGTCAAGTACAAAGCACTATTAGCCAGGTTATGATTGGCAAAGGAAGTGTGAGTTAAAAAACTAAGGATCTTTAGTGACTCGCAACTCGTTGTTTGCCACATCCAGGGAGAGTATCAAGCCCGAGGGTAAAAAATGACCATTTATCTCCGGAAAGTCCAAGAATTGTTGAGCTCCATTCAGCAACAAGAAATTAATCAAATATTGCAAGCCTAAAACATGCACGTTAATGCTTTGGCTCACCTGGCCATTACCGAAGATGTCAACTTCTTAGGGGCGTTCCCAATAGAGTTCCTCTCATCTTTGAGCATAGAGCCGAATGATGTATCAATGACAATTGCCAAAGCATGGGGCTCGTGGATAAACTCGATTCTGGATTATCTGCAGAATGACAAGCTACCAAAAGATAAGCTTAAGGCACGATGGTTGTAGACTCGGGCAGCCATGTATTGCATCTACGATCATGGGTTGTATAAAAGGGGCTTCATGACCTCACTCTTAAGATGTATTGATAGTGATGACTGTGACACCATCCTCAAGGAAATCCATGCAAGCCACTATGGAAATCACGCAAGGGGGCTATCTCTGGGCCAAAAGTCTCTTTCACAGGGTTTTTATTGGCCTACAATGAAACAAGACATTGTCAGCCTCGTAAAAAAATGCGACAAATGCCAGAGGTTCACAAAGGTACCATAAGCTCCACCAGTCTATCTGTAACAAATGGTTAGTCCATAACCCTTTGCAATCTAGGGTACAGACTTCATTGGACCGCTACATATAGCTCGCAGAAATTGCAAGCATGCAATAATGGCTGTATACTATTTTACTAAGTGGGCAGAGGTGAAGGAGCTCACAGAGATTTTATCTGCCAAGGTCAAAAAGTTTGTATGAAACAATATTATTTGCAGATTTGGAGTCCTCCAATAGATCATAACCAATAATAGGACCCAATTACTAGTGAGCAGTTCATCAAGTTATACGACAACCTCAAAATTACTAAAAGTTTCTCGACTATAGATAATCTTCAGGCCAACGGGCAAGTCGAAGCTGTTAACAAGATCATTAAACGGATCTTGAAAATGAAATTAGAGGCCAAGAAGGGAGCATGGGTAAATAAGCTGCCAAAGGTACTCTAAGCCTACAGAATGACAACTTGCAACACTACAAGAGAAACTCCCTTCTCAATGGTATACGGATGTGAAGCGATATCCCCACAGAACTTGAGGTAGTAACACAACAAAGGATTAACTTCAACCCTGAGGACAATGATCAACTGCTCATTACAAACTTGGACCTTGTAGAAGAAATGAGGGAAAGGGCCCACCTCAGGGTCGTGACCTTCTAGCAACGGGTCACGAGGCATTATAATCGAAAAGTACGAGCTTGAAACTATAAGCTTGGCCACCTCATTCTATGCCTTGTCCTTTTGGGAGCATGTAAAGCCAACAAAGGGACCTTAGGACTGAATTGGGAAGGTCCATACCTTATTAAGAGAATTATTGGTAATGGAACTTATCATTTATCAGATATGGAGGGGACAGAGTTTCTTTGAGCTTGGAATGCCAAACACCTTCGTCGCTATTATCAATAAAAACTCTGATGCTTGTAAAAATTAATCAGAAGGATGTGTAAAAACTCATATAATTCTTTGAATTCTTATGTATGTTAAAAATATCAATAAAGACTTACACAAGGAGCAAGTGATGTATTATATGAAGAATGTTCACTAAAGCAATCTACCGAGTATTCATTTTTTAACTTATCACATACTCAAGCATAAACATTAAGGAGAGGCAAATAAAAATATTGCGCGAGTTCATTTAATCCACCAAAGTTGATTCATACAAAGATTTGAAGGCTTATTGCAGAGTTTGAAGAAAGAAAATACAAAGTTACATAGGAGTTGCAGCTTTGAGAGCTAGGTCCTCTCGAGGCAACAGGCTAGCAAGAGGAGTTTCGAGGATATCCACTACTTGGTTGCCAGCGACTTCAGCGGCCTGCAAACCACTATCCTTCTCGATGGTGCCTCCACAAAGTGTAAAAGAAAGCGACATTAGTCTTGGACTCTACCTTCTTTGCTGCTTCAGCGATCAAAGAGGCAGTCTATACCCTGACTTTGGCGACCTCCTCCTTCTTGTGGGTAACTTCCTTCCTTGCCATTTCTAACTCCTTCACAGCAACCTTGGCTCACTGCTCCGCTTCCCTTACCCATTGTTTTGCTTCCTTGGCATGTTGCTCCGTATCCCTGGCTCATTGCTCCACCATCTCAGTTTGTTGCACCTTTCGCTCAGCATGTTTGTGAGCCAGATCCAGTTCAATCCTTGCTTTGGTCAACTCGTTGGTCACAATGCCGAGGTTCAACACAATAGCCTCGCAATTCACCACCTCACGAGATAAAGCGGCCTCAACATTCTTGACCTTTTCTCTCAACTTTAGGACCTCAATGAAGACAACAACCATCTCTTCTATGAGGTCTGCCTTCTCCTCATCCAGCTTCATCATCGTTAGCAAATTCTGAAGCACCAAATGGTTGAGTCAGATTACGAAGAAAATAGGAGAACTAGGATAAAAGGACTCTACTTACCACTAAATCGTGATGAGCTGCATAGCCAACCAACCTTTTGGCAGGAAAGTCCTCTACCTCCAACACTTTGATCCTGTTGTAAGACCCAAGATCGTGTTGATGTTATCCACAAAGATGTCAATGTACTCCCAAGTCTTGGAGCTAGGTCCAGCATATCACTCCAGACCTCAACCCCAAGCGAAGCTTGCTTATGGGCATCCACTTTCTTCTTTCCCTTGTCCATCTTTCATTTCTTTACAAGGGGTCAGAGGGGATGGCGACCTCGATTACAGCTACCACTTCGAGTTAAGAGATAGGAATTGATTCTAGCGAAAGAGCTATTACCAGAATCGAAGGTTAGCATTCGATGACAGGGGTTATGCCAACATTAGGACTCAATGAAGTCTCCTCATCAGATGGGGGCGTCTAAAGAACAAGTATCATTATCTCCTCATAGTCCCCGAAATTGATTGGACCAAACTCTTTCACCTGATGAATTCCTATCTCTTTGGTAAGCTCAATGTCTAGGGCTGAAGCAAGCTTGCAAAAGCAAAAGAGACTCTCATCAAAGCAAAAGTCATTTTGGAGATTGTCCGATGTAGTGAACTAATCTAGGACTCCTAGCTCCTCAGCTCTCAAAGTTGGCTTTTTACCATTCCCGTCTGTAAAATGAGACAAAAATTAGAAAAGTGAATGCGAACAAATCATTAAACTCGAATATCCTTAACTCACTCACCAGGAATAAGGATGAAACTAAAATTTTTGAGATTGCACAGGGACAAACACGAGATATAGAACCAACGGGTTTTATAATGTCCTACGTTGGATCTCTTTTTGGCGTCCCTTTGTGGTAAAACCTTCTTGTGTTCCATCGGCTAGGCCGAAAGGTAATAAAGTCCATCTAATGCACTTGCGCACCTAATGCTATACTAGTAGCACAGGACCTCAGCCAATGGTGGTGGGAGACCATTTCTTAAATAAATTAATGCCAACGAGATGAGCTAGGCATAAGAATTCGGGGTGAGCTGAAACAACCTAAGTTTCACTTTATTCAGAAAGTTAAAAATAAATGGAGGCATCGGGAACCTAAGTCCCATGACAAGGTGTGGGAGACTAATGGCGATGAACCCCCAAGGTGGATATGGGGCATAATCATTCAAGTAAGGCACCATGATGTAGCATCCTACAGACTGAAGCTCCTAGTAATGAACAGATGAAACATGCAAGCTAATACTTGGCAATCGGAAGGTTGCTAGCTTACAGTGGCCTCTTGGCCCTCAGTGCGATTTGGGCAAGCAGTAAAATCCCCAGTGACCTCACTACTCCTCAAGGTCACTTCATCAAGATATCACACCAGCTTCACACCCTGGGCTGGGGAGCCTAGTTCATCATCCTCACTCTTATTTGGTGATGACGACATCCATGACCTACACTTATCTACATAAAGAAAAAAGATTAGTCAAGTCATTACAAGCATACCCTACCTAAGAGCTAAGGCTGATAGCTTCCTATGCGGCAGGCCACGCACACCCCAAGTCACCATATTAATAACTCGAACTCCAGTAGACAAAGAGGACTTAACAATTGAACCACAAAACCTAGAATATAAGTACAAGATTCAAAACGATTTTCAGAAATCCTAAAGTCTACTGATAGATTAACTAGATAAATCAAATCGGGTGAAAAGAAAACCCAGAAGCAAATAGCTACAGCTAATGTTCGGATTTTTCAACCAATAGCAGACAATGTCTCACATAAACCATAGAATAGAGAAATCTAGAAATTGCAAGGTGAAGAAAGACTCATCATGATCGACCGAGGAAAAAAGCCTGAAACTTGTGCAAAAATGCCTTCTGGTGAGCAAGACTCAAATAGTAACTAAGGAGTCAGAACAATGCCAATGGCAACAAACGGCAGAGAATGACTGTGGGAATCAACAAAGAAAACGAGCAAGAAGAGCTTAGGAGTTCAGGTTTCAAATGGCAAGTGAAAAGGAGAAAAGAGCCTTTTCGGTATATAAGGCATACGACGCCACCGTTGGATTTAGGAACCCATCAGCTACCCATGATCTGATGGTTCAGTGAATGCCAGTAGAAAGCTGACAATAGCATGGCATGCATGCTTACCAAAGGTAAAAGTAATTATGATAGGCTAGTAATAGAAACCCAAGAGTCACAAGCAAAGCTAATGGAAACATGTCAAATGGCTCGCAAGATCACAAATCATAAATGACAGATCATAACTCTCAGCTTGCTTCATATCCAAAAAGTGCCTTGGGTACAAAACTCTTGCATGCACCACATCCAAGAAGTGCCTCCGGCACCAAACTCTTGCACAAGCCATGTCCAAGAAGTGTCTCGAGCACCAAACTCTTGTATAGGTCGCATCCAAGAAGTGCCTCAGGTACCAAACTCTTGTCCAGACAATGCCAAAACCCCATGTCTAACAAGTGCTTCGCACACCAAACTCTTGCATAGGCCGCATCCAAGAAATGCCTTGAGCACCAAACTTTTATGCAGACAATGCCAAAACCCCGCATCCAAGAAGTGCTAGCCACGCATCAAACTCTTGTGCAGGCCATGTTCAAGAAATGCCTTAAGCACCAAACTCTTATGCAGACAATGCTGAAACCCTGTGTCCAAGAAGTACTTTGCCTACTAAACTCTTACTCGGGTCATGTCCAAGAATTGCTTTGTGCACCAAACTCTTACACGGGCAATGCTAAGACCCCACGTCTAAGAAGTGCTTACGTAACTGTTAGTGAATAGGTTAGTTAGTTAAAGAGATAAAGCCTATGTAGGATAAGTGATAAGCCTATGTAGGTTAGGATAAGTGA
>JANHAO010018643.1:0-13525 GCA_026873985.1 Saraca asoca
GCTTTTGCAGTCTTCATGAAAGTTGTAGATCTATCTCTTAGATTTCCTACAAGATAAGAATCACATCAATTGGATAAGTGTAGCTTGAGATATAGCTAGATTACACAAACTGCTCAAAATGGCCAATTATGCAGAATTTTCCAATATGATGTCATTTGACACAAAATCACAAATACACACTAACACAGCTGAAAGTAAGAATTTTGGACCTTAAAATACTAAGTGAGAGGACAAATAAATGTGTTAAATATTTTGTTATCATAGACCAAGTTCATGGTTTTGGATTTTGCTTTAGTTTTAATTTTTAATTTATGTTTCTGTGTTCTACTATAGGTCAAATGTTGTTAATTTCTTTCAAGTAAATAATTAATTATTTTTCTATATTATACAGATTATTTTCTAACTCTTTATAGTATTCTATTTGATCAAAGTATAAACACCTTTCTATTCTAAGTAAGTATCAATTACTATGATTCTATTATTATTTAGTTAATTGATAACATTAAATTAAATCAATTTCAAACTCAATTTTGTTGTTTATTCAATGACTTTAAATATTTATAGTTGACTACATATATTATACAAAATTGGCCAAATCCCTATATTTTGACCTAATTTCCACTTAATTGTTGTACTATGATTAAAATTTGTGTAATTGCATCATAACTCACTTGATAAGACATTTTCATATTTTATTTAATAATATTAATTATTTTCATTGACAATACGTTTTATACAAACAGAGGTCATATCCCTATCTTATGTGGTGATTTCCTTTTAATAACTATACATACTACTAATATTGTTTTTACTCCAAATGCATATCAACTGCCATCCCAATTTTTATTTTTTTCCTATAGAATTAATCATTTATATTGAGTAAGTATATTATTCAAATTTAATCATTTGTAGGATATTTTTTAAATTAGATTTATTACTATGGAAATGTATTAGACATGTTACTTAATGACTTTGAATAAATATTAAGGGCATTTATTTTCAATTAATTAATGCTTTTGAAATAGCAATAAAGGAATTTTAAAGGTTTGGTATGTGTTATTGGTATTTTTGAAATCATGCAAAATAGACTGGTAAAAGCTCAATAGATAGGCCCAGCTAATTACGGCCCAGCTCAATTGGGATTGAGGTCGCTGAAGGAAGGCATTAGGACATCAAATGCAAGCTTAAATCACTAGTCAAAGGTCAGTAGCAACCTCAGGTCCTTAGGTCTAGCTTTCAGATCGAGACACATTGAGGTCTAACGCACAGATCAAAGCTCGTTCATTGTGGTTAAACCCAAGGAGGGACTAACTTGCATGAATCCACTTGCGGACGTCAACTTGTAGAAATCAACTTATAATTAATTTATTATTTTTCCTTTTTTTAGGATACATAAAGATTGTACACCCTAACAACTATAAATAGGGGTTGAAATTATTGTATAAGGGAGAACCATTATAGACAGAGAAGAATAATTTTTAGACGAAGGATCCCCAGACAAAAACAGATACTTTGGAAAAATAGAGAGAACTTGTAACTCTACAAAAATATAGAGATCGAACACCCCACAGATACAAAAAACTCTGCCAAAATAAGATAGATAAATGTAACAACCATGGATGTGGGGGTTGATTGACTTTAGCTGAATCACATTAAAAACTCTTGGTGTCCCATTATTCTTTTTCTCTCTTTTTTCTCATCTTTTTCATACTATCGATTTGTAGTTTAGGGTTATAGTGAACCTGGATTGACTAAATTCACACATCAACATTTTAGCGTTAGAAGAAGGGCCTTAAACTGTATTCTAGTTAAAATTTGGTAGATTTTCCATTCAACTGCAATGGCTAGAGAAAGAGCCACTAGGAGTTCAGATGCTCCAGTTGACAAGCCAAAGGGTCACGTAGAACAATAGTGGGAGCTAGTTCATCCCACAGCAGGCGCTTCCACTATCCTCATCACAAGTATTACCATTGGCTTACCCCCAACAACCCATCGCTAGCCTATTGTTATCTTTCCTGGGATTGATGGAGAGCAAATGTGGCACCAACGTCAGGAGGCATTGGAGAACATAGTAAAGGAGTTGGATGATATGGTTAAAGTGTTGGCATAAGCGCAAACTCAAGGTGCGCAAAACCAATTTGGAGCTATAACACCTAAAAGAGAACTTTAGCAGCCCTGGCAAGGAGCTTAGGAGGAGAGACTAACTAGACAAATGCGTCAGCATGCTGACTCAGCTTGCTCCTCCAATTTATGGATAAGATCAGAGGTCTACCAATCATGTGAGGATCATAATAATCAGTGGTGTGAGAGTTCACATTAAGCAGAAAACTTAAACAAAACTAACCAGGGACATACTTCAGATTACTACTATCGTGATTATAGAGGTAAATAGAGCCAATAATCTTCCAGCCAACGATCTGAGACACAAAACCCAATGATGGAAGAGCTACTGTAAAGGGTGAAGTAGTTAGAGGAATGCCCTCGAGTTCAGAATAATTAAGAATACTATGAGGAAAGGACACCCTTCACTAGGGAGATTGAAACGGAGCCTCTCCCTTGCAAATCAAAATTCCTACAATCCTATAGTACAATAGAGACAGTGATCCATATGACCACTTGGATGTATTCAATGTTAAGATGGATCTTCAAACTACTAACTCTTTAGTCAAGTGTCGTGTCTTCCCAACTACTCTTGGAGACATACCCTAGACATGGCTTAGGAGTCTCCTAGCCTGTAGCATTCATAGTTGGGAAGAATGCCAAAGAAGATTCATTAAGCAGTATAGAGCATTAAGAAGGTAGCTCGTACCATCCTGCCACCTTACAACAGTTTTTCAACAGAAGAATGAGTTGCTAAAGGACTATATCGCCCAGTTCAGGCATGAGGTCAACAATGTAGAAAGTCCCTCAGATGAGAGCATCCTGATAGCAATCTTGATAGGACTTCACAAGGATGGTAAACTCTATAAAAGCATATACAAGTCTCTAGTAAGGGACTTAGGAGAGTTCTAAGAGTGAGATGCCAAGGAAATTAGGTGGAAAGAAACTTTTGGCCCAAAGAAGTCCAATCAGAAGGACGAGATGAATAGCTCTAATTAGAATAAAAAGAGGAGAAATGTCAGAAATGACAAAGAGAGTTAGAAGGGTGGCTTTGACTATCAACCTACAAAAAAGGCCAGAAGTGAATGACCGCAGCATAAATGTCACCATGATCACTACAGCATCCTATCGGATACTCAGGATCAGATCTTTGCAATAGAGAAAGATAGGGAGGATTTTAGGAAACCCAATCCTATAAGAACTCCCGACAGGTACAGGAACAAGGACAGGTTTTGTGCTTATCACAATGAAGTTGGGCACAACACTTCGGACTGCTAGGCACTAAAATATGCAATTGAAGATCTAATTAAGAGAGGTTGCTTGAAAGATTATGTGGTGTGACTTATGGGATAGCGATTTCAATAGTCCAAACAACCAGCACAACAGTGGTGCCATCAGACTCCAGAACAAGAAGAGACACTCACAATAAGAACAATATTCACCATTCACAGTGGACCTCACATTGTAGGAACCTTAAACCAATCACATGAATGCTATGTGTGGGAACCAAACCACGTTCTGCTTATGGGTTATGGCAAATTTAAGAGACTCGCTAAGAAAGTAAGGATGACCTCAGATTGCATCACTTTCACAAATAAAGATGCACGAGGAGTATGCTCTCCCTATAATGATGCACTAGTCATCTGGGCTAGAATTGGTAATGCTAAGGTGTGAAGGATAATGATTGATACCGGTAGCTTGGTAAATGAAATATACAAGGAATATTTCGACCAGATGGGTTTGATATGAACCAACTAAAGCCTTCACCACAGGCCCTTTATGGTTTCACTGGGAATGCAATATTACCATTGGGGTAGATTAAGCTTCCCCTTACTCTTGGGGATTTAAATCGTTAAGCCACTGTCCTAGTAGATTTTCTAATTATAGATTGTCCCTTAGCATATAATATAGTGTTGGGACAATATGTGATGAACAACTTGGACATAGTTACGTCGACCAGGACACTCACCATTAAATTCTTGACCTTTAACAAAGTTGAATGTGTATGAGGTGAGTAAAACATAACCAAATGCTACTATGAGAATACAGTTAAGTTAGGAGTGAAAAGGAAAAAAGTTAATGTGGTTTCTAGTGGTGAACAACAAGCTGGAAGTACAAAAAGGGTTAGTCACGACCTTGACCCCTGCAAGGTTGATGCTGAAAGAGCAATTGGTCCAGTAAAAGAGCTCGAAGATGTATGGGTTAGTGAGGCAAATGATAAGAGATGCCTCAAGCTGGGAAAAAATTTGTCTCTAGATGTAAAGACCCAAGTACCTGAATTCCTTAAGGCAGACTTAGATGTGTTCACCTAAAACCATGAACACATGGTAGGAACTGACCTCAAAGTCAGGTTACACAAGCTTAACATTGATCCTGGTCACAAGCCAATGGATCAAAAAAGGAAACCCATGACTATTGATCATTATAACGCTCTTAAAGAAGAAATGGATAAGCTTGTAGTTAATAAATTCATCCAGAAAGCCCATTATCCAACTTGGGTGGCAAACCCTGTGCTCATGAAAAAGAAGAATGAAAAGTGGAGAACTTGCATCAATTTTACAGACATAAACAAAGCACGTTCAAAGGATAATTTTCCCCTACCAATGATTCATCAGCTCATAGATGCAACTATTGGTTACTAGTTTCTCAACTTTATGGATGCCTACTCAAGATACAATCAAATCCCTATGCACCTACAAGATGAAGAATACACCTCATTTATCACTGACCATGGACTGTATTATTATAAAGTGTTGCCTTTTGGACTAAAGAATGTAGGGACAACTTATTAGTGGTTAGTAAACATAATGTTCAAAGAACAAATTAGAAAAACAATGGAGGTGTATGTAGATGATATATTAGTGAAGTATGAGCAGGTTGCCAACCATGTGCATAGTCTTAGGGAAATGTTCAAAATTCTGAGAAAATATCAAATGAAGCTGAATCCATACAAGTGTGTGTTTGGGGTAGCTTTAGGAAAATTCCTCAGTTTCATGGTCAATAATATAGGAACTAAGGCAAATCCTGAAAAAATTAAAGCACTTATTAACATGAAGACCCCTACCAGAATCAAAGAAATTTAAAGCCTTAATGGCCAGGTTATAGCACTTAGTAGATTTATCTCCAAAGTGACAGACTAGTGCATCACCTTTTTTGACACACTGAAAAAGGCAAAATGCTTTGAATGGACAGAGTAGTGCGAGGTCACTTTTCAACAATTAAAGGAATACATGGGCTGAGCTCCACTCTTGTCTAAACCAAGAGATGGCGAGAAACTTATAGTTTACTTAGGGGTATCTCAACACGCCCTCAGTGCAAACCTTATATGAGAAGAAGGTTGGACACAATTTCTGGTTTACTACATGAGCAAAAGATTGTTAGATGCTGGAATGAGGTACTCACCAATGGAAAAGTTTATTTACTGCCTTGTGAATGCATTTAAGAAGCTGAGACCCTATTTTTAATCACATAGAATCGAGGTGCTCTTACAATACCCACTAAGGCAGATTTTGCAAAAAACAAATGCCTCAAGTCACCTACTTATGTGGGCAATCGAGCTAGCCCAGTTTGACATTGAATATAAGCCAAGACCAATAATAAAAAGACAAGCCTTAGCGGACTTCATTGCAGAATTCACAGGTCCCACAAGAGAGGAAATTAAAACCCTAAAGGCTCTATATTGAGAATTGTACGTTGACAGGTCTTCAAGTGAATAGAAAGCTAGGGTGGGAGTGCTTCTTTTTAGCATAGAGAAGCATAAAATTCTCTGTGAGCTAAGATTTGATTTCAAGCTACAAATAACAAAGTGGAATATAAAGCATTATTGGTAGGGCTTTGTGTGGCAAAAGAAATGTAGGCTGAAAACTTGAAGATATTTAGTGACTCCTAGCTTATAGTTTGTCACATACGAGGTGAATACTAAACCAAAGGATTAAAAATGGCCATCTATCTTCAAAAAGTTCAGGAATTGCTTGGCTCCTTCCAACAATATGAGGTTAATCAGATCCTGGAAACTCAGAACACGTATGCAAATGCATTAGCTCACTTGGCTATAGCCAAGGATGCAAACTTCCTGGGGACAATCCCAGTAAAGTTCTTGCCATCACCAAGCACGGAGTAGAAAGATGCTGTAATGGCAATGGTCATAACATAAAATTCATGGATGGGTCTGATTTTGGATTACTTGTGAGATGGCAAGTTGCTACAACATAAGTTAGAAGCACATTGCTTACGAACTTGGGCAGTTACATATTGCATCTATGACAACATTCTGTATAAAAAGGGATTTTCAACTCCATTCCTAAGGTGCATAGATGGTCACGATTGTGAAACTGCCCTAAAGGAAATTCATGCTGGTCATCGTGGGAATCATGTTGGGGGGTTATCTCTATCTTAAAAGACACTCCGATAAGGATTTTATTGGCCCATAATGAAACAAGATGCCATTGACCTTGGAAAAAAATGTGAAAAGTGCCAAAGGTTTGCCAAAGTCCCACGAGCTCCACCAGCTTACCTGTAGTAAATGGCCAATTCATGGCCCTTTGTGATCTGGGGATGAACCTGATTAGACCACTCCTAATTGGTCATAGGCAATAAAAGTATACAGTGGTAGCTGTCAATTATTTTAGCAAGTGGGCAGAAGTGAAGGAATTAGCAGAAATCTCTTCTACAAAAATTAAAAAATTTATATGGTCTAATAGTATTTGTAGGTTTGGAGTCCCTCAGTAGATCATGACTGACAACGAGACCTAATTCAACAGTGAATAGTTTATCAAATTCTGCAATGACCTCAAAATTGAGAAAAGCTTCTCAACTATAGGCCATCCTCAGGCCAACGGGAAAGTCGAGGCTGTTAACAAGATCATTAAGTAGATCTTGAAGACAAGGTTGGAGGCCAAAAAGGAAGCATAGGTAGATGAGCTATAGAAGGTACTTTGGGCCCATAGAACCATGAGTCACAGTACCACAGGAGAAACTCCTTTCTCAATAGTTTATGGATCTAAAGCCATGATCCCAGTAGAACTTGAGGTAGCAACGTAACAAAGAGTAATTTTCAATCCTGAAGATAACAATCAACTGCTAGCTACAAACCTAGACCTCATAGAAGAGACTAGAGAAATAGCTCACCTAAGAATTGCAACCTATTAGCAAAATGTCACAAGGTATTACAATAGATAGGTCTAAGTTCAGAACTACAAAAATGGTGATCTTGTATTGTGCCTTATCCTTCCTAAAGCTTGCAAGGCCAGTGATGGAACATTAGGTCAAAATTGGGAAGGCCCATACTTCATCAAGAAAGACTTAAGTAATGAAGCTTATCACTTGGCAAATATGGATGGAGCCGAATTCCCATGAGCTTGGAATGCCGAGCATTTGTAACCATATTATTAATGAATTTTTAGTTCACCCTCCTAATCCTGTAAAATCATTCATAAATTAATAAAAGCACCTAAGTTTCTTCTTAAATTTTTATCTTTATCTCTATGCTTATTAATTTCTAAATAGATTTTCAACAAAGTAATATACATGAAATGTGTTATTTTCAGGAACAAAAGAACTATGATTTGCTGACTGAAGCCCATTCAACTCGACCTAAGAATCATTTTTTGTAGCTTACCAAGCACTCATCTTGGTTCTAACCTAGAAAAATTCACAATTTACAAATTGAGGTATGACCTGCCATACATTCAACCTGACGAATATACATTCTCTTGCTTGACAAATATACATTGTCATAAATGACCTGACAAATATACATTATCTTACTTAACGAATATACATTATCAAACTAATGAATATACATTGCCTTGCTTAACAAATATACATTGTCATGGTCAAACTGATGAATATAAATTGTCTTGCTTGATGAATATACATTGTCATGGCATGCTAACTGAGGCGTAGCTTTCATGTGACCTACCTTAGCATTCAACTTGCGCTAGCTAAGGCGTAGCTTTTATGCGACCTATTTGGGCACTCAAATCCATGCTAGCTGAGGTGTAACTCTAATGTGACCTACCTAGGCACACTCAACTCATGCTAATTGAGGCGCATCTATGTGACCTATTGGACATTGAACTTAGCTTGTATCTTTTAAGTTGTGATTTGTTGACTTAGGTCCATTTATATTAACCTATGAGGTATCATTTATGACCTATTAAATATCCTACTTGATGAATGTTTATTGAACTCATGGTTTGCTAACTAAGGTATTATATATAGCTTACTAAGCATTCAACTATGAAATTATGAAGAATCAAGTAGGAATATTATATAAACTTCATTACAAACCTTGCTCAATAAGGAGAATGTATATATGAAAATTCAACAATACAAGATCAAAGTAAGCCTATAGCTATCACAACCCATAAAGAAGGCTGGCCTTTAGTAGCTAAGCTATTAGGCCTAGAGGGTTCACATATGGGGTGAGCAGGTCATCCATCATTTGATCATCAGTAGCTTCAATAACTTGCGAGCTACTCTCTCTCTTTGAATAGCATCCCGAGCTGGAGAAGCTCTACATACAAACTGTGCACCCTTAATGGAAGAAGTGGCCTTTGTGGCCTCCTCAAAACCTTTGATGGCCTCATGAACATCCCCACCAAAGAAAGAGAAGTCCATCTCTGGGTGCTCCTGCCACAAGGTGTACAAGAATCTCATAGTAGTATCTTCTTCCACTTTTATGACCAGTGCAGTAGTCTCCTTCTTAGCTCAAGCAGTCCCTTCTCTTTCCAGAGCAAGCTTGTTTTTGACTACCTCAATCTCCTTCTTAGAGGCCTTAGCTCTCTGCTCCATCTTGTCTAGCTTAGCCTTTGCTCTTAACAACTCTTCAACTATCTTACAAAAATTTAAGGCAAGTCCAGACATGACGGCTTTATAATTTTCCACCTCACGAGATAGAGCTTCCTCATCCTCCTTCCTAGCAACCTCGATGTCTTTTAGTTGAGTCTCAAGTGTTCGCATTTTGTTCCTCAGCTCTAATGCCTTAATGGTTGCGGTAGCTAGGTCATCCTCGAGTTTCTCTTTGTTCTCCACCCAGGATAAAAGCTTACTTCTTAGCTTTATTGCCCCTAGCGCACTTTGAGAAAAAATAGATGAGCTAGCTAATAAAGAAGCAAAAGCATCGAAGTTAAAAGGACTTAACTTACCAGTAGACTATGATGAGCTATATAGCCCATCAAGCCCTTACTAGATACTTTTGACTCCAGTGTTTTGGTGCCAGTTGCCAGGATCATATCCATATATTCCTTGAGGAAGTCGAAGTACTCCCTAGCCTTTGGGCCAAGGCTGTCAGGTCACTCTTTAGTCTCGACCTTAGGTTTCACTTTTTTGACAGCGACAATAACCTCCTTCCCCTTATCTACTCTTTGCTTTTAGCAAGGGGCTTAGATAGAGATGAGACCTTAACTACCTTGATCACCTCGACTATCTTAGGCTATGAGGTAGGAGCCAGTACCTACAAAGTTACCACTGCTACAGTTAGAGAAGGTTGACTTGCAATAACAGGAGCTGCGGTAGCAGTGGGAACTGATGAGGATGTGGCAGCAGTAGGATTGATAGACCAAGGAAGTGCTGGAGGCATGCAAAGATTCAACCTCACCATAACTTTAAACTCTTGAAAATTTGCCAGGCTAACCTCTCTAATCTGGTGAGCTCTGATGTCTCTAGTCAGCTGATAATTAAAGTCAAAGTAAGCTTATGGGAAGGCAGAAGATCCTCATCAAATTTAAGATTATTTTTAAGGTCATTCACTATAGCAAATTGGCCTAGCACCTCAACCTTCTTAGCCTCTAATGTTGGTTTCTCCTTACCAGCTCCATTTGCAAAATGAAACAAAAAGTCAAACCAAGAATGAAATAAAGAATATAAATTCATGCAAGCCCCCATGTCTTCAACTCACTCACCAGGAGTTAGGATGAAACCAAAATTGCAAAGATGATGTAAAGATAGGCAAGAGACATAAAACCAATAAGTCTTATAGTTTCCCATGTTAGATTTGCCTTTAGCATCACCTTACGACAAAATCCTTTTATACTCAGTCTGTCAAGCTGAAAGATAATAAATCCTATATTGCTGACCTGTGCTCTTGATGCTATAAAGATAGCAAAGAACCCTTGTAGATGGTGGTGAGAGGTTATTCCTTAGATAAACAAGTGCAAGGGAGGTGAGCTGGGAGTAAGAATTTGGGGTTAGCTGGAAGGGGCAAAGTCTTAGTTTATTCAACAACTCAACAATATATGGGTGAATTAGGAACCTAAGCCTAGCGTCAAGATGATAGGTGTTGATAATAACAAATCCAAAAGGAGGATAACCTACATGGTCTTTAGTAGAAGGCACTATAAGGTAGCAGCCCTTAAGAAAGTGGTATGCTTCAGCAATGCTTTTAAGCTCATCAAGCCTTGGTTACTTCATCTATAGCGTGCATCAACTCCTCACTCCAAGCTACAGAATCAGACTCATCAACACTCCCTACTTGGTAACCACGATGTTTATGAGTTGTAGCCATCTACATAAAAAGAAGGTATGGTTAGGTTGCTACAAGTAGACTATACCTAAAAACTAATAATTTCCTATGTAGCAGGCTATACATGCCTTGGGTTACCACATCTAAAACCTAAACTATTGAAGATATGGAGGGCTTGACCAATGAAGCCTCTCAGGTCACTAAACCCTAGGAAATAGAAGGCTAAATCCTATAGTCTACAACCTTAAAACCAATCAACAAAGTCTCTAACAATAAACAAACACACATTACTGAACCAGGCAATGAAATACAAGAAACCAATAGAGCCAGGCATTCAAAAAATGCAAAAGCTTTAAGTACGAGAAAGCTTACCGTATCAATAAGAATAAGATGAGTTCTGGAAAGAAAGTGGTGAGCAAGACCAGTCTTTATTAATCTGAATCTAAAACACTCCATAACAAACTTAATGAAGCAAGACAGTAGGAATGGTGACTGTTTGAGGACTTGAAAGACAAGCAAAAGGCAGAGCATCAGTTTTCAATAGTAAAGGGAAAGAGAATTTTTCTCACCTTATATAGCTTGTATAGCCCTACCATTTGATTTAGAGACTAATCAACTATCCTCAATCTAATGGTCCAACAAATAATAGGGCTCAGGCATTGCCATGCTGACGGCTATAGAATTATGCGTGCATTAATTGCAGTAATGATGGTACAGGCAGGCTAAACGACATAACAAAAGTCTAAACAATGACGTGGCTGATTGCAATCACCAACTTTTACCAGCGACCTACAGCTCCCAGTCTACAAATCACACTGAGAGCCGAGGGCTAATATTATGGGTATTTTTGAAACTATGTAAAATAAGCTAGTAAAAGCCCAATAAAGAGACCCAACTAATTACGACCCAGCTCAATTAGGATTGACGTCACTAAAGTAAGGTATCAGGTCACCAAACACGAACTCAAATCACTGGTCAAAGGTCAGTAGCAACCTCAGGTCATTAGGTCTAACTTTCAGATCAAGACATACTGAGGTCTAACCTGTAGATCGAAGCTCATTCACTATGGTTAAACCTGAGGAGGGACTAACTTGCATGAATCCACTTATGGATGTCAACTTGTAGAAATCAACTTGTAATTAATTTATTATTTTTCCTTTTTTGGGATACATAAAGATTGTACACCTAAACAAGTAGAAATAGGGGTTGAGATTATTGTATAAGGGAGAACCATTCTAGACTGAGAAGAACAATTTTTAGACTAAGGATCCCTAGAGAAAAATAGATACTCTAGAAAAAATAGAGAGAACTTGTAACTCTGCAAAAATATAGAGATCAAACACCCCACAGATACAAAAAATCATGCCAAAATAAGATAGAGAAATGTAACAACTGTGGATGCAGGGGTCGATTGACTTTAGTCGAACCATATTAAAAACTTCTGGTGTCCCCTTATTCTTCTTCTCTCTTCTTTCTTAACCTTTTCACACTATCAGTTTGCAGTTTAGGGTTACAGAAAACCTGGGTTGACTGAATTCACACGTCAACAGTATGTTTCTAATCTTTTTGTATTGTGACACTATTATCATTATTATTATTTATTAAGGTGCAGTAACTTCATTGTTACCATTTACTTATCCATTATTTTTGTTATCAATTTTAATGCTAAGCTTATTTGTGGTGTCTTATTGATTCCTTTATGTAATGTATTCACTTTCTTGTGATTTATAATTGGTTTGTCAATCTAATATATTCTTAAAAAAGTGCAATGTATATTTATAGCAATGGAATCATTTGATTTCTACTAACTTCTCTCTTTATATGACATAATTTGGATCTAATTACTTTCTTTTAACTTATTCTGAACTATGCCTTATAATCATATAAAAATAATGTAAAATGTAATATATTTAATCAATTAATTCATAATTTGATTATAATGTAATTTTAGGTTGTAATTCTTTGTCCAAAATTGATGATACCTATATCATTTGTCTTAGACGTTAATATTTATGAAAAAGGAATAAATGATGGTAAATAAATAGGAATTTCACTTGTTTTCAAATAGCACATTGAAAAAGTTGAAAGAATAAGAAAATTAGTCTCTAAAATATTGCAACATGTGTACATATGCTATAAGTAAACATGAAAAAAATATTTTAATATAAGCACTTAGTTCTTATATTATATGCACTACAAGATCAAATAAGTTTATTAAAAATATACTTCTAATCTTATATTAATATAAATTATTATTGTATTTAATTATATAAATGTAGTGTCATACCTACACAAAGGAGTAGTTTGAAAATCTAGATAACTAACAATGAAGGCATGCCAACTAACTAGACAAAAAATGTGCTTTATAAGGAAGTTTCACAAATTTATTACAACGGAAATACTATGCAATAAAGTATTATTGATGAACATATTTTTATTTAAATTGCTTTGATAATTTAAAAAATTCTATTTCAAGAGTTATAAAATTCTGGATTGAAACAATTGTTTATATACATTTGATTTTACTTTCAAAACTTGACTTTGGAATCAAGAAATTGAATAAGCTTGTAAGAATAATTAACATGTCAACTATTAACTATCACTATATAGTCTTACAAGGTTATTTACCTTCACTTCCATTGCATTTATTCTATGTTTATGTTTTTATTATCATGAAACTTTAATACAATATTTTCAAATTGTTTGGATGCTTTTAGCAAAATGTTGAGTATACTTCTTTTACTACAATGCAAAATTATTAAAATATCTAACTCATTGTTTTTGCAATTGCATGCATAATTGAGTTACACTAAATATTATATTATTTCTATTATGCATATTAGCATATTGTCTCATTATTTTCTTAACTTAATTTGAACTTCCATAAATTGACAAGACCTAAATATAGAGGGCTATTTATAGTTTTACTTATTATTGTATCATATATATACAAGACTCCAT
>JANHAO010018644.1:0-13513 GCA_026873985.1 Saraca asoca
TAGGAATCTGTTATTAACCATTGTAACCAATTTATGATTCATTTCTATTATGGAATACATTGTAACACCCTGGCTACTATAAAAAAGGGGTTTAAATCATTGTAAGATGAAACAATACAAACAGAATACTAAAAACTCAGCAAAAGACTAAGAAATAATATAACCATAGATGTAGACCTTACATCTGGCTAAACCACATTAAAATGCTCTTGGTGTCTCCTGTTCTTTCTCTCTCTCTTCCTTGCAAATTTGCCTTCACAACTTACAATTTGAAGTGTCAGAATTAGGTTGACCAATTTCAGATGTCAACATTTTGGCATTAGAAGGAGGGCCCTAAAACTGCATTCTCTTTAATTTCTTGCCCAACTGTAATGGCTAGAGGAAGAACAACTAGGAGTTCAGATGCTACTATTGACTAGCCTGAGGGTCACGTGGAACAACAGTCAAATATGCTACTAGTTGGAGGCCTGGTCCTTCCTACAGTAGGCACTTTTGCTGATTCCACCAAAGGAGTTACCATTGGCATGGCTCCATTGACCTCTCACCAGCCTACTGTAATTATCCCAGGGACTGATGGACTGTAAGCATGGCGTCAGTGTTTGGAAGCATTGGAGAACATGGTGAGGGAACTAGTTGACATGGTTAAGGTGCTGGCCCAAGCACAAGCCCAGGGTGCACGAAAATAAGTTGAGGTCATTATGCCCGGAGGAGTACTCTAATAACCTCAGGAAGAAGCTCAAGAGGAGAGGCCAACCAAAGGAGAACATCAATGAGCTAGTTCAATTCGCTTTTCTAATTTATCGCCAAGGTCGGAGGATCCCCAAGCTCAAAATGATGATGAAGAAAAATAACAATGTAAGGGTTTGCATCAAATAGAAGGCTCAAATAGGAACAATAAGGGGCGTATTTCAAATTAATACACATTAGGTCACGAGCATAGTAGAAGGCTTAGAATCTTAGATCACCATTCCCATGACTAGGGAGGTGAAATGAGCCGTCAATCCACCAATCGTCGATTTGAGGCACAAGACCCGACGGTGGAAGAGCTGCTTCGAAGGGTACAACAATTAGAAAAATGCCCTTTCACTCAAGACCGTCGAGACCATTACGAGGAAAGGACACCATTCACCAGAGATTAAAATAGAGCCTCTTCCTTGCAGGTTTAAAATCCCTAACATCCCGCAGTACAATGGGAATAGTGACCCATATCACTACCTGGATGTGTTCAATGTCTAAATGGATCTTCAAACGACCAATCCACTAGTCAAATGCTATGTCTTCCTAACCACCCTTGGAGACATACCTCGGACATGGCTCAGGAGTCTCCTAAGTCATAGCATTCACAGTTAGGAACAATGCTAGAAGAGATTTATCAATCAGTATAAGGTACTAAAAACATAACTTGTACCATCTTGCCACCTTACAATAGTCTTTTAGCGAAAAAATTGAATCACTGAAAGATTACATCACCTGGTTTAGGCATGAAGTTAACAATATATAGAATCCTTCAAATGAAAGCATCCTGAAAGTGATTTTGGTAGGACTTCACAAGGATGGGAAATAATACAAGAGTTTATATAAGTCTCTAGTTAGGGACTTGGGTGAATTCTATGAACGAGCTACTAAAGAAATTAGGTGGGAGGAGACCTTTGGCCCAAATAAGTCCAACCAAAAGGATGAGGTGAATAGCTCCAACCAGAGGAAAAAAAGAAGCAAAGGCAGAAGCAAGAAAAAGGGTCAGAAAGATGGCTCTGATAACCAAGCCACAAAAAAGGCCAGGAATAAGCGACCTTAACGTTAAAGTTGCCATGATAGCTACAGCATCCTATCGGATACTCGAGATAGGATATTTGCAACAAAGAAGGATAAAGAAGACTTCGGGAAGCCCAATCCCATAAGGATTCCTAACAAGCTCCGAAACAAAGATAAGTTTTATGCCTACCTTAATGAAATCAAGCACAATGCTTCAGATTGTTGGGCACTCAAAAATACAATTGAAGATCTGATTAAAAGAGGTCACTTGAAAGAATATATGGTATGACCTATGGAACAACGACCTCAGTAACCCCAGTGGGCACCTGACTAAGAGTAAGACCCGTAATGAGAACCATATTCTAATTCTATAATGGTATTCAAAAATTAATAAAAGCATCTATGTTTTTCCTCAAATTTTTATATCGATGTTTATTTTTGAATAAATTTTCAACAAAGTGTTATACAAGAAGTAAGCTATTCTCAGTGTTAACAAAGTTGATTCGTGCTAGCTGAGGCGCATTCATGCAACCTATTAGGCATTTAACCTGATAAATATACATTGTCATAGTTTGCTAGCTAAGGCATGACCTACCTAGGCAAACATTGCTAGCTGAGGCACGACCTACTTGGGCATTCAACTTGACAAATATACATTGTCATGGTTTACTAGCTGAGGCACGGCCTACCAAGGCAAACAATACTAGTTGAGGTGCGACCTACCTAGACATTTGACTCATGCTAGCTGAGATGCATGTATGCGACCTATCTGAGCATTCGACTCATGCAAGCTGAGGCACATTCATGTGACCTATCTTGGCACTTGACTCATACTAGCTGAAGTGTATTCATTCAACCTACCTAGGCACTTGACTTAGACTAGCTAAGGCATATTTATATGACCTACCTAGGCACTCAACTTATGCAAGTTGAGGTGTATTCATACAACTTACTTGGGCACTCGACTCGTGCTAGCTAAGGCATATTCATGTAACCAAACTGGGCACTCAACTTGTGTTACTTAGGCACTTAACTTATGCTAGCAGAGGCATATTTATGTGACCTACCTGTGCATTTGACTCGTGCAAGCTGAGGCATATTCATGCAATCTACTTAGGTACTCTACTTGTGTTAGTTAAGGTGCATTCATGTAACCTACCTTGGTACTTGCCAAGTGCTAGCTGAGATGCATTCATACGACTAACCTGGACACTCAACTCATGCTAGATGAGGTACATTCATATGACTAACCTGGGCACTTGACTCATGCTATTTAAGGCATATTCATGCAACCTACCTGGGCACTCAACTCATGTAAGCTAAGGTGCATTCATGCGACCTACCTGGGTACTCAACTCATGCAAGCTGAGGCACATTCATGTGACTTACCTTGGCACTTGACTCATGCTAGTTTAAGTACATTCATGTGACCTACCTAGGCACTCGACTCGTACTAGCTGAGGTGCATTCATTCAACCTACTTGGGCACTCGACTTGTGCTAGCTGAGGTGCATTCATGCAACCTACCTGGGTATCACGATTACCAGCTGAGGTACATTACATGACCTACTAGGCAACAAGATTGCTAACTGAGGCACATTCGTGATAACCTAAGTGTTATCATTTACAACCCACTGGGCATTCATCTCTACAAATATCCATTCATTCATGGTTTGCTCATAGAGGTATTATCTATGACCTACTAAGCATTCAACTATGAAAACTGAGAAGAATAAAACTAGAAAATTATAAAGATTCATTAAAGAAAAACCTCCTTTAACAAGGTAAAATTACATATGCAAGTTCATATTTACCTTAAAAATTAACTGGCCACAGTCATGGCCTAAGGAGTTTGGTCTTTAGGAGTTGCACTTTGGTGGGCTGAAGGGTCTACATATGGGGTGAGCAGGTTGTTCATCACTTGATCTTTAGCGGTCTCCATGACCTGCAAGGTATTTTTTCTTGGAATCATGCCCTTAGCAAGAAAAACTCTAATTATAGACCCAAAACCTTTATTGGAAGAAGCAGCCTTTGTAGCTTCCTCAAAGCCCTTTATGGCATCAAGATCATCTTCCCAAAAAAAGAGAAGTCCATTTTCGGGTGTTGCTCCTATAAAGTGTACAAAAAGGAGGTAGAAGTTTCAGATACCCCATCTTCTTCTGCTTCCGCAACTAACACAGTGGTTTCTGCCTTAACCTGAGTGACCTATTCTTTTTCCAGAGTAACTTTACCCCTAGCTGCCTTATACTTTTTCTCAGTAGCCTCAACTCGCTGCATTGTTGCATCCAATTCGCCCTTTACTCTTGTCAACTCGTTGACTACTTTATTAAGGCCTGATATAAGGCTAGATGTGATAGCCTTATGATTTGCCACCTTGTGAGATAGAGTTTCCATGGCTTTTTTTTTTGTGGGCTCGACATTTCTTATTTTGTCTTTCAGCTCCAATGCCTTAGCGATCGCAACGGCTAGGTTGCCCTCAAGTTTTTCCTTCCCTTCATCCCAAGTTAAGAGTGCATCCCTTAACTTTATTACTCCCAGCATGCTTTGAAAAATGAAATAGTCAAGTCAGATTATAAAGGGCCAAAGAACCAAGGTGATAGGACTTTACTTACCAGCAAGCCATGACGAGCTATATAGCCCATCAATCCCTCACCCGAGAACTCCTCCAACTCCAATGCTCTGGTGTAGGGCCCTAGGATCATATCCACATTTTCCCAGAGGAAGTCGAAGCACTCCCCTATCTTTAGGCAAAGACCAGAAGGTCGGTTATCAATCTTGACCTCAAGTGCCACATGTTCTGAAGTAACAACAACTCTTTTCCCCTTATCCATTCTTTGCTTTTTGGTAGGGGGCTTGGATGGGGATGCGACCTTGACTGCCTCGACCATCTTAAGATGTGAGATGGGAACCAGCACCTGCAAGGATGCTACTGCCAAAATCGAAGAAGATTGGCTTGCAGTAGCAGGGGTTGTAGAAACATCAGGAGCCAGTAAGGTTACGGCAACAACATGGTCTGCAAACCAAGCAGAGGGAGGGATTAGCGGTCTTCGAAGGATGAGCTTCACCATGTTTTCATAATCTTTAAAGTTTGCTAGGCCAATCTCCCTAATTTGGTGAGCTCTAATCTTTCTGGTGAGCCCGATGTTTAAAGCTTGAGCAAGCTTATGTGAATGCAAGAGATCCTCATCAAATTTGAGGTCATTTTTAAGATTGTCCATAGTAGCAAACTAGCTCAGCACTTTAACCTTCTCAACCCCAAGCATTGGTTTCTCCTTGCCAACCCATCTACAAAATAAAACAAAATTTTAGAAAAAAATATAATAAGTACATGAATTCATGGAAGTTCGCATGTCCTTATCTCACTTACCAGGAGTAAGGATGAAACCAAAGTTGCAAAGATGACGCAAAGATGGGTAAGAAACATAAAACCAATGGGTTTTGTAGTTCCCCACATTAGATTTGCCCTTGGCATTACCCTGCGACAAAATTCTCTTATGCTTAGCCTAGCAAGCTAAGAGATAATATAACCCATCTCCCTAATCTATGCCCTTGATGCTATAAAGATAGCAAATAACCCTTATAAAAGATGAAGGGAGATTATTCCTAGGCTAAACTAGTGCAAGGGAGGTGAGCTAGGAGTAAGAATTTGATGTGAACTAGAAAGGGTTGAGTTTCAATTTATTCAACAGATCGACAATATAGGGATGAACTGGGAACTTGAGCCCAATAGCTAGATGGTGGGTGCTAATAGCAACAAATCCTAAATGAGGATAAGCTGTGTGGTCATTAAGGGAAGGTGCCATGATCCGGCAGCCCTTAGGGAACCAGAATGATTTAACAATACTTTTAAGTTCATCGAGCCTAATGGTCAAAAAGTGGTGATTAAACATTACTCTAACTGGAGACTTCTCACTCCCAGTGACCTACTGCCCGTCAGTAGGGTTGGAACGAGTAGAAAACCTCTCAGTGACCTCACCATTCCCAGGGGCCGCTTCATCTATGGAACATGTCAACTCCTCACTTCAAGATGAGGAGTTAGAGTTAGTAGCACTCCCTACCTGGTGATCTCAATGTCTATAAGTTGCCATTTACACAGAAGGAGGAATAGTCAGGTTGCTTCAAGTAGACCATACCTAAAAGCTAAAAATTCTATTTGCTAGAATGGGAATTTCCTGTGTAGCAAGTCATACATGCCTTATCACCACATCTAAAATAGACCACTCAAAACATGGGGGGCTCGACTAATGAGTCTGTCAAGTTGTTAAACCTAGGAAACAGGTAGAAAGCTAGACTCTACAATCTGTGACCTTAAACTATAGGCATTTTATCAAACAAATGGCATGCCAATTTCCATAAACAATAGAAGAAGCGCAAACAAGCATATAATAGAATCAATGAGCCCACAAAAAGTCCTAGTAACTAAATAGCACGCACTGAACTCTCCAAGCAACAAAGTATTAGAAATCCACAGAAGCAAGACTCTAGTGAAAAGCAAAAGCTTAGAACTAAGGAAGTGTTAAAACTTACCTTATAAATAAAGTGAGATAAATTCCAAACAGAATGATTGATTTCTAGCAACATGAATCCATAAACTGTTATTGCAAACTGGCTGAAGTAGATAAGGTGAAGAATTATGGTAGCTGTTTGAGAACTTGAGAAATAAGCAAGAAACAGAAGTGTTGGTTTCCAAAAGTAAGAGGAAAAAGAGGGTTTTTCTCACCTTATAAAACTCAATCAGCCTCATTGTTAGATCTAGAGACTAATTGACTACCCTCGATCTAACGGTCCAACGAATAGTAAGGCTCAATCATCACCACGCTGATGATTATGGGAAAATATGTGTAATAAATGCAATAATGATAGTATGGGCTAGTGTAGATGAAATTATGGGATAAAAGTTTAAACAACGACATGAAAGGTCATAGTTGCCAGCTTTTACTAGCAAACTATAACTCCCAGTCCACAAATCGCACTGAGAGCTAGGGGCTAATGTTGTGGGTATTTTTGGAACCACACAAATGGTCTGGTAAAAGTTCAATAGACAAATCCAACTGATAAAGGGTAGCTTAACCAGGATTGAGGTCATAGGAGTAAGGTATCAAGCCATCAAATGCGAACTCAGGTTATTAGCCAACAAGGATCGAAGTAGTAACCCCAGGTCGTTAAGAATGAGGTCAAGCCCGCAGCTTGAAGCATGCCCTCCCAGTCAGCATTTCAGAGACGATTGTTTAATTGCTTATTTAATAGGAATTTATTATTAACCATTGTAATCAATTTATGATTCATTTCCATTGTGGAATACATTGTAACACCCTGGCTATTATAAAACGAGGGTTAAAATCATTGTAAGATAAGACAATATAAATAGAATACTGAAAACTCAGCAAAAGACTGAGAAATAATATAATTATGAACGTAGGCATTACATCTGGCTGAATCACGTTAAAAAACTTAATGTCCCTTGTTCTTTCTCTCTCTTCTCCTTGCAAATTTGCCTTCACAACTTGGAGTTTGAGGTGCTAGACTTAAGTTGACTGATTTCAAATGTCAACACCTTTAAACTCTTAAGTCATAAAAGTCAATTTATATGACATTTTTTTTCTTTTAATCAGTGGTCATCAAAATTAAATTTAATTAAAGTGGTATTTATCTCAAAAAATTACTTGTCTGTTGGAGACATTTGTATTTATATCCATTCAGTTGCATTATATTCGTAACTCAGACTTTTTTTGTCACGTATATCTCTAAGCATTAAGTAATTGTTTAGCATTAAGCACCATAAATTATAAGTCATTACAACCAGTTGCGATAATTTATTTTATTAGTCGTTGGAGCTTTATGATTCTTTATTTCATTTTTATATTATTTATACTAAATTAATAATTTTATGAAAATACTCCAACAGTCTCCTACTTATCTTCATAAAACTAATACATGTATAAAAAAAGCCTTCATTTTTTTGTGTACTTTAGATAGAGATGAACTATTATGCATAAGAAAGTAACATTGCTTGAGTACCACTAAATGGAATCAAATATATCAAATAGGGAAAACAAACCAAATAAAATTTAAGCTATATATCATAAATAATATATCCTATAATCTGGTATCCAATAAAGACCCAGAAAATGTCAGAAATTGATATTGACTTTTTTCACAATGTATCATAAAAAAATGCTATCATGAAATAAATTGTTGTTCCCGTAGATTAAAATACATAAATAATATAAATATTCATTATTAAGCATGCATGCTAACACAATAACCATATGACTAATTTAGGCATAAATAATAGTTCAAAAGTATCTAAAAAAATCATAGAAAATTAACTTAAAAAATGCTTGTCTCATTTATATGGCATGAACTATCGGTTATTCAATATGCAAAATAATAAGAAAATACATATATTTCAATATAAAATATATATAATGTAAGTCATATAAGTGGGCACTATGCTGATCAGGCACACATGTTTATTTTCTCTAATATATTTCACATTATCTACTTATGATTCTCTCAGTCATTGATGCACTAAGTGTGTAAAGATGGAATTTTTTCTCCAACACTTTTCTCATCCTAGCATGTACTAACATAAGTAAGCCAAAACAATAAAGTTCATAATTAATACAATATTTTTTTTTATTAAAATACTCTAACAATATATACCTAGCTAGTTCCGGCTAGAGGCTCCCAAATCCAAATACCTCCCAAATCTCAAATATATGGAAGATTCAATTACACCTCAAGTATTGGTAGTACCCCTTCCAACAGAAGGCCATATAAAGCTAATGTTCAACTTAGCCAAACTCCTTTCTAAACATGGAGCCTTCAAAATGGCCGTCGTTCACTCCCACCGCAACCATGCTCGTTTCCAACGCTTCTTAGACTTACTTTCATTCCATACACAATATCCTAACTTCCACTTTGCCACCATAACCGACGGCTTGCCGCCGGATAACCCATGCTTCGGTCCCAGCCGCTTCGAAGTCTTTTCTCCTCAATGCAGGTTTGTTGTAGCTACGGAGTTTAGAGAATTTTTTGTTGACCTTTGCCGGAAAACGGGACGGTAGCGGCCGACCGTGTGCATCATAACTGACAACATTATGTCAACAATTTTAATGGATGTTGGTGAAGTGTTTAAAGTTCCGGTAATTAGTTTTCGAACTTACATTGCAGCTTGCACCTGGCTCACTTTCTTTTTTAACAAGCTCAGATATTATGGTATAATTCCTCTGCAAAAGTTTAGTTGACGTCATCCTTCTACCTCTCCAAACATTTGACATCATTTTCATCCTCTTGGTATACTCGTTAATTTGTCAATATAATGTTGCGCAACGAGAAATGCTTTCAACAGAAAGAAGCAAGTTATGATTTTTAATCGATTGAAAATTAAAAATATAAATATAATTTTTAATGCATATGATTTCATCATGATATCACCGGAAAAGGTAAAAAAAAAAATCTAAGGAATAAAAAAATTTAAAGCTCCATGTCTAAATTGACAACTTTATTGGGTGGAACTTCTTTTTATTGAATAGAAGCAAGGATATATGTTATTAGAAATTCTTAGTTGCACTACAAGAAATCCCACTTTTTTTTACAGTCATAGGTGTTGATAATACCAAGTAAGACTGTATAATTATTGACACTCACTTGGTTATGGAGAAGCATCAAAATAAGTTGTGTCACAAAATTTATTCTTAACAATCAATGGCTATTAAAAATGAGCCCTCATATTTTCCCCCAAACAGCTTGACAAAGTCCCCTGCATTAAAATGTCTCAACATTCTCCTGTTATAAAGAATGTAACATTTCATAAAATGTATCAATAGTAAAAAAGCATTCACAAGAATCATCTTGACAAGTTAGAGGCCTTGCTCCTTTAACAGCCAACAACTTGCTAACCCTGAAGGTACTCATAAGGAATATTGAGAGAAAATGTAAACCATATCAGATTATTAAAGCCAAAAAGGAAAATCACTAAACAAGAAATAGATCCTACATAGTAGAAAATCAGGGAAGAAAATAGTAAGCTAAACAAAAAAACTTACAAGGGCTCAAGATCACAATGAATAATGGATGATGGCTTATTCTCATGCAAATAGCTCATTTTCCTACATAATTTTAAGACAAAAACAAAATTGGGTTCAAATAACTTTGTTCACAAAAAAAATAAACATATAGGACTAGAAATGAACACTATTGTACTCCATTTGGAATCAAATTAGAGTCATTTTTTGAGCAAAATAAAACAGATGTTGCTGAAGTCTACATTGAACAAAATATTTCTCCAACAAGTATGAGTCAATGTGAAACCTTAAAAGTAGTTAATGAATCACAATTCATATAAAAAAGATGTTGAAAAACTATATGTATCTTACTAAATGTTGAAAATGAAAGTAAATAAATCATTTTATGGCATGAAAGAGTCAAGGACCTAGCAATATCAATTGCAAATCTTACAGCTGTTGTCAGTTTCAAAGCTCCTTTTCTTTTTAAGAAAACACGGAGATCTCTCTAATCCATGAATAGGTAAACTAGATCAAGAAAATATTTTCTATGAAAACACAGTTGAACTTTATCATACTAAAATCCCAAGGAGCACCAAATAATCATAGTCCATGCAACTAGAAGACTGAAAAAACCTTGGGAAGAAATTCTATCCGTTACAATCATTATCGGACCACTTTGAGTCATAGCACCCAAAAATCGAATAACATTTGGATACCAAGTCTTATGAAACAACACAAGATCATCTCTAAATGTTTTCCTATAGAAAGCCAATTAATTTAACTATTATGAAATTATACAATATAGTGAAAACAATCTTTGGCTAAGGTTTATGAGCAACCCACAATTTCTCTTCATCAGTAATGACATCCTTCTTAAGTTTTTTAACAACAAACTCTATTCCATGCTAGAATGTGCTACATAAAGTTCCCTAACAAATAAGATCATATCAAGAAATTCAAGAATCTAAGGACATCCTTATTAGTTCAAAAATAGTATGGAACTTTATGATATAAAGTTACCAACAAGATGGTGGATAGTAAAGAAACAAGGTTATAGACTTATTAGTTCCAAAAATTTCCTAATAAACCAATCAAAGGACATCTTACATCAACTTTGAGGGAAAAAAAAACTATTAGCTAAAAGAATCAACTCATAGTTATTACCTATACCTTTGTTATATCCACATTATTGGCAAAATCAAGTTCTCTAGGATTGATTTTATATTTTGGGACTTCATGTGCATGATTAACATGCATAAGAGAAATCTAAAACAATATGATAAAATCACATGAATCTACAAAAACTAACAAAATGTTAAAAACTACAGATATATAAGCACTAAATCTTCAAATTATCATTATTACTGTCAATTTTCCATCCTAAAGACATTGCTCTATACTTCTCCAATAGTTTGATCACATCATTGTTGTATAATGCATAGCATTTGCAAAAAGTTGCATAAAAGGCAAGCAATCAAGAATCTAGTAATTATTTATATTATAATATTAAGTAATTCTCAAATGAAAGCCACATAAATTTTGAATAAAAATGCAGATAAAACCAATTAATTTTGAATAAAAATGGATTTTAGCAACAAAAAAAAAAAGAAACTTGCTATAGTATATTTCCATGTTCAATTGATCAAGATTGATACGAATTTTCACAATAGTCCAATTAGCATACTAAATTCATCTAAAAAACTATGTAAAACGTGGGGGAAAAAAAGGATAGAAAAAACATAGTAGTTACTGTTAATATGTTAATGCTTTAACATAGGAAGAGAAGCAATACTTAAATTTGCAAAGTTATTGTTTTAACACACCCCATATATAATTTAATTAGGTTATTCAGGTTGCTTTTAATATTACATGTCTAAGTAGATAATTCTAGATTTACAAGAAAATCAGCCAAGCTAAAAGCCATAAACAAGCCAATATTAGCTTTAAAAGCAATACCATGTAGATTTGCAATCTTCAAAAAATCAATAGAAAAGTTTGCAATAAAACCATTTCTAACTAGAGAGTTTTCTTTCTTCCTCCACTACGCCTTTCCTCTCATTTCAACCTGAAAAAAACCAAAAACCAATTTGGATTTTTTTTTTTTGTTTAATCTTTATAAGCCATCGCCAATAAATTTGGAATCCTGAAATACAATTGCAATGGAACATAATGATAAAAGACCCAATTCCAAGCATATATGTGTGTGCATAGAGAGAGAGAGAGAGAGAGAGAGAGAGAGAGAGAGAGAGAGAGCGCCCAATGACACATTTACATATACTGATGGAGAGTGAGTTGAAATGAAAAGACCTATGTGATACAAATGGTCGAGTAAAATTCCAATTGTGAGCAATTATTGATATAATTGCCACCTAAGCAATATCAACAATAGAATTAAACAACATCAATTAATTAAGAAGACTATGGTTAAACAAAGAAAGATGCTAAATCATGAAACAAGAATGCTAAAGTCATGATTATGTGATCTCTTAGAATTGATACTTTATTTCTAGTTTTTAACTTTATTTGCAAATTTAAATCTAATATTGAACTAAATAGAATTTAGAGTTACTAGAAATTACATTGCTCAAAGCAACTAAGATTAAACCCTAACCTAAATTCGATTTACATTTTCAATAAAAATAAGTTAAGCAAAATGATAAGTGAAGCAAGCAAAGCATGGAATCACAAACAAAACGATGAATCATGCATCTTAGAAATAATAGCGAATACCAATCAGAATGAGAGAGTGAAATCTAGGACCCAAAAGATTAGAACTTAGCCCTAAAACCAAAGTTTGAATTGAAAGCTTTTTTGAAATTGTAAACCAAAATGCTAGATAACAAGGCTTTGGCAGTTCAACTAAGAAGAATATAAGCTAATAAAGAGTCAAATATGAAGTGGAAGCTTATCTTGGAGTGCATTAGTGAATGTTGCTCTTCCTTTCTAAATCAATGATGAAAAGATTAACCTCACAAAGGAGGGGTCATGGCATTTGTTACAATAGCGAATTCATGGATTGATTAAGTGTTATAGTTAAAATTTTATTTTTGATGACAGCCAAATAATAAATAGCTATATAGTTCTTAAAAATTGCTAAAAGTTTATTAAAATTATTTATTAGGCAACTAAATAAAATAAAATGAAAAATTAGCACCATTGTCTAACCCCCACAATACTAGCATTTCCCTTACGGAGATTAGTCATCTATGGTCAGCTTGTCCTTCAATTAAAGAATACAATGTTAATATATGTATCGACAGTTGCGATTAATTGTTGGTATATATAGCTTTCATCAACGATTATTTATGGCTAACACAATATAATTATAGAAAAAAGGCATTTTACTATAATGTTGTATTCATGCTATTGAGTGGAAATAGAGACAAATTATGAGAGATTCTTAGTTTGCATACATACATATAGGTTGGTGCATTAAATTAATTAAGAGAGAGTAAGGAAACATGCTAAGAGGTTCATAGTTACACTCATGCATTTAGGTTGTGTGTTCTAAACTAATTAAAAGAGAGACATATCATTAAATAGGAGAAATAATGCATTTATGTACAATAACAAATTATGTATCAATCTTCTTATTGTCTACACTCTTGCGACTACACTCATGCGAGATCAAATTAACCTCATCTACAACCTCCCCATACACACTTGCGGGATCAAATAAACCTCATCTTACACATGCGACAACACTCATGCGAGATCAAATTAACCGCATCTTACGCCTGCCGGTTCAT
>JANHAO010018645.1:0-13514 GCA_026873985.1 Saraca asoca
TTTGATGTGACACAACTGTAGCTTGTAATTAATAACTAGAGCCCATCCTTCCTCTATAAATAGGATGATATTGTTAGTAAGAGGGTGGGGCTGGAAAAATGATTTAGAACAATCATAATGGAAAAAAAACTCTCTACCGTGGACGTAGGGTCTAGTAAATCTGGATTTAGCCGAACCACGTAAAAATCTTGTGCCTTCCCCCTTGTCTTTTCTCTTACTCTCTCAGTTGATTAACCTTCATATGCAAACTAATCTAGAACGAGTCTGGGATCCCAAAGAATCCCCCGTTGGCTGGAGTTTGGAGTGCTGACCAAAATTCGACGTCAACAAAATCTATATCTTACTTCAGGATTAGAATATGGTTCTGATTGTGGGTTCTTGTTCTTGATTGGCAACCTCTTGAGTTTATTGAGCTTGTTGCTAGATGGTCTAACCACGTAATCCTACAAATGACCTCTTTTGATGAGGTCTTCTATGGCATCCCTTAATGCCTAACATTCTGAGGTGGGGTGACCGACCTCGTTGTGGTAAGCACAGAATCTTCTTAGATCTCTTAGTTTGGCAGGACCTCTCATGGGTTTTGGCTTCCCAAAATGTTCTTTATAGCTTTCCATGACAAAAATTCTATCCTGCATATCTGACAGGATATTATAGCTCTCGAAGTGACCTCTAAGTTAGGATCGCTACGACTTTACCTTTTTAGCAAGCTAAGGACTGAGGTCGTGACTCTCGTTGCTCCTTTTTTTACTTGTCGTGGGACCACTAGCATCTACCCTCTGCTTGGGCTCTTCCATTTTAAGGGTTTCCTCCCATTTGATTTGTTTGGTAGCTCACTTATAGAATTCAGCAAGGTCTCGAGCTAGGGACTTGTAAAGGCTTTTGTACAATTTCCCGTCCTTGTAGAGTCCCACCAAGATTGTAGTTAGGTTGCTTTCCTCTTAGGGGTTTTTCACGGAGTTGGCTTCGTGCTTGAACCTGGCTATATAGTCTTTTAGCGGCTTGCCCTTGCACTGAAAGATCATTACAAGATGGCAGAGGGCACGAGCTGCCTCTTCAATGCCCAATATTGATCGATAAATTTCCTTTGAAATTCCTCCCAGCTATTAACACTACATGCCAGAAGGCTTCTAAACCATGCTCAAGATATGCTTCCTAGTGTGGCTGGGAAGACATGATATTTTATCAGAAGATCAACCGTCTGGAGATCTATCTGGACACTGAATGTGTCCAGGTGATCGCATGGATCACTGTTTCCATCATATGGCGGGATTACTAGCACTTTGAGCTTCTGTGGAAGAGGTTGCATTTTGATCTCCACAAAAAATGGTGAGCTTTCCTCATGGTGAGGTTGGTTATCTTGAGACTAAGGGTGTTCCTCTAGTTGTTTCAGTCTTCAAAGGACTTCTTTTATCGCTAGGTCCTATGTTTTAGACTACGGGCCAGAGCTTTCAGCTCGTTGCGAGCCCCCGGATCGTTGAGTATCATGGTCTTCATGAGTTTCTCTTCGAGCTCCTTCATATAGCTACTGAAGCTACGTAAAGATTTCTTCTTGCCTCTAGATGCCCTGGGCTTGTGCCTATACCAGTGCTTTAATAGTTTTAGCTAACTTTCTTACCACATTTTCAAGTGCTGCTTGGGGTTGGCCGGGTGTTTGCGCCTTTTTGGTTCTAGGGGTAATAGCGAAATGATGATGAGGCCCTACAATACGAATGTCCACTGGTTGAATGACTGGAGTAGTTGAACTCCGAGTGATTCTTCCTCTTACCATTACTACTGCAAAAATGAGTAGTCCAGAAAATAGATACAGAAAACAAATGGGCCCTCCTTCTAGTGCCAAAAGGTTAATGGTGGAATCTGGTTCTGCCAAATTCCTGTCAGCGGGTGTGTGGTTCTTGAACCCCAAGTTATTTTCTGGTTTGAGAGATATGCAGTAAGGAAGGTGATGAGGATGGTAAGGAGGAAGAAAGATGATAGAACGTAATATTTTTAATGTAGTTTGACCAAATCTGAGCAGTACCAGACCCTATATCCACGGTAGAGCTTTTATTGATTTAAAGAGAGATTTTTACAAAGCTTTTAGCTATGGCTATTTCAGCCCCCCTCTCTTCTTCTAATAATGAGTTCCTATTTATAGAGGAAGGAGGGGTTATATGTAATGATTACAAGCTACAGTTCTGTTACATCAAGAAATAAATGTAAAAGATAGAAAAACTCCTGTAATCTGGCTGCTGTAGGCTTCTTTCTGTGTGATGGGGCCCTTTGGTCGGCTGGAATGCAAACTCGATGCAAGCCTGTCTAAGACTTCTTTTCGCAGAGCCCTTAGGGGATGCTTGGCTTTAGCAAGCCAAGATCCCTAGTGGGAGGTCACTGCTGCTCTTCGAGTAGTGGGGATGAGCTCAAGGTCGAGAGGCGAGCTTGATCTCCATGCGAGCTGGAATTCGGTGAGCTAGGACGATTCATCGAAATCGTGAGTCGGGACCTTGCACACTTTTCCTTAGCGAGCTTAACGCCATTAGGACTTAATTGCTGCTGAGCCTTCGGTTTGCTCGGGCAAGATCGATTTTCACCCACAACAAAAATAGTTTTAAAAATCTAAAAAAAAAGGAATTTAAAATTTTTGAAAATTTTGAAATGATAAATTTGGAGACACGGAGTATCTAAATAAGATGGAAACAGATTATATGAATTTAAAGAACCTTCAGGAGATTTAAATTTTCAATTTAAATGCTTATGGAGCAAAATTTACATTAACAAAAAATTAATTTCCAGAAAACTTTGGAAGGATTGAAACTAGGACTATGAATGCCCAGTGGGTGCAAAATAAGAGTTATTATGAAGGTAATTAATTTAATTGATTTCTATTAAAATTTTATGGCCTCTAGCAATTGATGAGTACATTGAATTCAAACTTGAACTTTAGACGATAGAAGAGTTTATTAACAAGGAAAAGTTAAAGACTTAAGTTAACTTTTTTTTTTCCAATTTTGCCCCTCCCAAGTTAGTTCTGTTTCCCTTTTCTTCAGCCTCACCTGGTTGCCTTCATGCAAAAACACATTCACCATATTATTTTCTCTTATTTTTACAGTTGATTCCTCTCTTTTTCATCTTCAAATTGATATCGAGGTCTTGTTAATGCATGGAGAAAAACTTGAGTTATGAATTTTGAAATCTACAATCATTAGTTATGATACAATTCAATCTATGAATCAACTTGATCTTTTCTAGTGTTTTAGAGCTTGAATTTATTAGATATAGCTTGTTTTATTACATGGGAACCATAATCTAATATATAGGATTAGTTGAAGAGAGAAAACCTTGGGAAGATCTAAAAGCTAATATGTTCTTCGTTTTGTTCTTGAAGAATTATGGAAGATTTTATGAGACTAATTGTGATTTCCTGTTTCAGCTATCAAAGTAAGTAATTCTTACCGTTCTTAGGAACTATAATGCATTTGTTGCCTATGATTTATTAAATGATGATGCAAGTCAAAGGAAGTGGATATTTATAATTTTTGTGGTAAAGCTTGAGTTTAAATGGATGGATTGATATAATGGTTAGACCTTTGTTGGAATAGCTAAGTTTTATGCATGTTCAAGTGACAAAAATGTGTTATGTTGAATTCCTATGAGGTAACTTGGAATTGTAAGTAATTTCCCATGTTTTTCTACTATAATTCCTACATTCCTGGTTTCTAAAAGTCGAATTGCAATTTTTAAACTAAACCCACGATCATGCTCATAGCTACATAGCAATATTATAGTCTGATGTCTTAAATATTCAAAATTCTAGTTGTTTTTCTCACAATTTGAATTGACCTTTCATAATTCCATTTCTCTAATTCTAATTTCAATTTTGATTGCGTTTACATTTAGACTTCCTGAAGGGTTACAAGTTTCGGTGAGCAAACTCACAATTATAATTGAATTTTCTCAAGTTAAATCAAACTATTCCTATTTGAACACCATGATTCTAATAGCGATTCTACTCGAATTTCATCTGTAATCATGCTCGCAATTATGATTGCATCTTTAGAATTTTGTATTCTTTTCAACCCAAAATTCACTTCTTCCTAAGAAAATTCCTAAATTCCCTTTAGACTAATTATATATAAACCCAAATAATTCAAGTTTAACAATTAAGAAGCCCTAAGAGAATAACTTATAAAACCAATATGAATGAATATAATTATTGTATTTACATAATCATATGATAGTAATATTGATAAGTGTCATGGCAATGAGATTGAAATATGTAATTATGAGGGTATTGAAATTCATGATCGTGTGATTGAATTTAAGACAAAATACAAATGTGTAATTTGATCATTAAATTGATGGTATTGTTTATAGTTTGAGAATGTTATCATAAGACATGAGGTGAATTGTAATTAATGATGAAATACGATTGATAATTATGGAATGATATTGATGATGATGATATATGTTTGATAAGATAAGATAGGGAAAATGAATTGGATCTCAAATCTATGTATTCAAATATAGAGAGTGGTATAAGGTAGGAGCCATGAGGGATAAGGTTGGGCTTGTGCAGGATAAGGTCGAAACAGAGTAACAAGGAGATTAAGATCATTATTTTATTGTTGCTTATCTGAATTGTTATCTCAGAAAATCTTGAAATATGAATCAATGTGACTTAGCCATATGCTGATATTAATGATGGCTTGTAGTCATGAGAACCCATAATTCGTTATAATGTGTTATAGATGATATGATCTAATATTATGTAAAGGTGAGTTTTTAGAAACTTAATGGCTTGATTAGAAAACTTGGTATATAAATATGAATTAATCATATAATCATGATGTGTATATATACCTGTGTTGATTATTATTGGAAGAGTTCATAAGTTGGTAATAATTATCTCACTGAGCCCCAGACTCATTCTTCTATGGATATTTCTTTCATATTCTCAAGATATAGCAGTTAAGCCTATCTCTGAAAAGTAAGATGGATAATGACCCCATGGAGATAATTGCTGACACTTTCACCACCACTGTAGATAGTCTGCTCTGCATGTATGAGATATAAATGCATTATATAGTTATTCTAAGTCTGGTCAGTTGCGAGGTTTTCCATGAGATGAAAATCATTCCTCTGCAACCCCTAAATGAATTATTGATGATGGCCCTAGGATGGTTTAATCCTTAAGGATCTACTATATATGTTTTGCTAACCTTTTAAAATTATATATAGCATGGCCATATGGTCCTTGAGAAACATAATTAGTCTAACTTGTACTTTTGATCCTTTTGATGTTGTAGGTTAAACTAACTTTTGTTTTGTTTGTCCTTGAAAGGATATGGGAAGTTGAAGAATGACTCATAGAACCGGCCAATGAAATGCATGTAAATTTTGGGAAGTTACTAGATAACCCTGAATACTATTATTGAATAGACATATGCCTTAATGGACAATGTCTTTGTACATTATTCCAAAAATGTATATATATCTTAATGAATTACTTTTCCTTCCTATGAGTTTGTGGTTCCACACCAAGTAAATAAACTTGATTAAAAATGTTTAGGAATTATTGAAGCGAGAAAGAACAAAAAAATGCATGATAAATAGGTTATAGGTTGCTGATTATCAATTGAGAAATTGACACTCACACCAGTCATAGCCAAGAAATTAGGTTGTGACAAAAGTGTATAATCATAAGCACATTATCTCCAGAAACATAAAAGAACACCATCATTTTAAAACAAATGGAAAAACATATGTAATAAGAACCAAGAATAACAGAACCAAGAAATAAATGTCAAGTCATACAAAATAATTATGCGTTCTTACCACAATAGAACCAAGAGCAACTCCTCAGCAACATAGAGAACAAAGCATAGTAGAAATCCCCACCAGCATAGAGAATACAAAAAGAACACAGCATAAACTTGGAAAAAGTTATTACTCATATAAGGAAGCCAATAGACTAAAATCTAGAAAATAAAATGTCAATCATACCCTATGAACTAAGTACTCACTGACTCTAAGTCTAATAAGCAATTCAAGGTAAAAAGGTAAAACTGTCACTTTTCTAATTTTCTAAAAAAAAAAAACATGCTCAAAACTATAACCAAATTGTAATAACCATTCACCACAACCTAATTTTAGTCAAATTATATAATAGGTATATATTTTAAATCCAAGAGTACTTAACCCTTTAAATCCCACATCCCTTTCTCTCTTTTTCCTAATTTTGAGAAAGTTTCACCAAATTTTAATAGCCAAGCAAAGTGCTTAGCAAGTCAACATAATGGCAAATAGATTGAATCCAAACATAAGAATAATCTTTTAGTTTAGCTTTGAATAATCAAATGCATATTTTCATTCAAACCATTAGGGAAGTTTTTAAAATCTAGGTTGAATAAAAATAAAATAATTTTGAAAAAAAGAAAATTTAAAATTAAATTCATATTATAACAGAAAATTAAAAAAAATCTAATTTAGCTTTTGCTACATGCAAAGTCATACAAAAGGGGATGAAATATAGAATAGCCAAAATTAACAGGAAAAAATAGTAGAGTATCTAAATGTGTTTTATGAGAAAAAAAAAGATTTTGTGATGCAACAATAGACTATAAATTATTTTTCTTACTTTGAACTTAGTCACTCAGTAGTAGCAACACCCATCGACGACAAACAATGGCAACACAGACCAACACTCCGTCCTACGATGGATCAACAATGGAGATAGAGGTGAAAGTTAGAGAAAAAGTGATCAAACAAGAAGGAAATTAGGGGAAGAAGAACAAATTTGGGCAACCTCTGACAATGACAGCCAACAACATTGGAACACCCAATTCAGAAGTGGATCGATGGTTAAGGTGGTGGAGAAAGCTAAAGAGAGAAGGATCAGACAAGAGGTATATAGGGGAAAATAACAAACTTGGGAAAGCTTTGTGAAAGCTATTGATGGCAGTGGAAGATCTTAGGAAGTTGCTTAACCATTTGCTCATAGAAGTGGCACCTTTCAAGTACACAATGGTTCAATGTGTTGTTTGATCAAAGACAATAGGTAAGCCTAAGTGAAAATGTGCCTTGCATGTAAAACATGAAAGAAAAAGAGACGTGCCTTGAGAGATCAAAAGAAAAAAAAGAGAGAGAAAGAGAGTTGCTACTTAACATGTGAAAAGAATTATTATTAAACTAACACTTGAAGAATTACGATCTATTAGGAAGTGTATAGATACAGATTTCAAAGCACAATTAAAGATTGACACCAAGCACAGATGTGGTGATTAGTCAACATTCTAGTTTGGGTCGCCCCTATTTATGTTAATATTTCTTAATTTTATAAGTTGTACAAAAGTTGCATTTATCTTTTAGAAAATTAACACATAAGTGGAGAGAATCTAAAATCTCTAATTTAACACTAACTTTCATGGATTATATACTACTCTTGAGGACTTTTTTAACAATTTTAGAGACATTAATTGGTAACAAGATTATAGTCTCAAATTTTCTTACTCACATTACATTAAATCAACCCCAAAACAAAACATAAGAAATGATGTTGGGGGAGAAAGAAAAACAACGAGGGATCTACCGTGCTGTACACGTGCTGTTTTTCTCTGCATGCACCAATATGATATCAGTATTAGTAGAGGAAAGGTAAGGAGGTAAAGATCTAATTTATAAATGGAAACTTGCTCCAAAGACTTTACCTCTCTTATTGTCGTGCTATTTCAAATTTTCATTGTTACATAAACATATTTATACTTCAGTTATTTTATATATTCTAGTGGATTTGGAAACCAATGTTTATCCAAGTAAAATGTGGAAAGCTAAAAAGGGAAATGATGTCGATTTCTAATATACAATTGACACTTTTTTATTTAAAAAAATTTTTACACATCAATTTTTTTATTAATAATCAACATCTTTTCTTCCTCTAACAATGTTAATTTCTAACAGATTTCTTTGAATTCTAAAGTTGATCTCCACTTGATTGTCTCTTCTAGGCTCCAGCTTTTTCTTGGATTTGTCTACATTCAAGTTTTTAACTTCTAAATGTCTCCTCAAACATGCATCTATACAATACTTTAAAAATAATTATGTCTAATTAAATAATTAAATTTTCAAGAATCATTGTGCAACATGTTTTCTAAGACTTTATGACAATAATGTTTGCCAATACATGATACTAAATCACTAAGTATTGATGATTACAAATTAAGCACATAAATGTGAAAAAAAAAGAGAGAATAAAATAGGCTTACCTTTTTATCTTGATGTTAGGAATCATTCTCCTATTAATTATGGGTTGTCTTCTTAAAAAGAACATGTTTATTAGTAACTTTGTTAGACCTACAACAAAAATCTCCTTATAAGACTATTTTTCTGCTTAAATCAAAATATTTACAATTTTTTAGAGTTATGAAAGATGTAATATATCATTATCATATATAAGAAGTTTCCTATAAGAATTGAGGTGAAACCCAAGTGGAAAAAATCACCCACATCCAAGAATTGAGATATCCTCAATAAACATTGACACCAAAATCATAAAACCAAAAAAAAAAAAAAAAGATCAACAATAGACATAAAAAAAAAAGTTGAAAAGGCTAAATTCAAGATGCTAACCAATTATCCATCATAATTGGTTGATGGAGTTTTCCTCTATGGATCCAACATGTCGCCAGAGTTTGTCTTGTTTGATCCAATTCCTTGTCAGTATTAAAATGTCCAAATTTTTAATGTCAATTTTCCTATACAAATCTACCGTTGATATACATCAAAACATAGGATCTATAAATTCTTTGCCACATGACATGTAGAAGCATAAATGGTTTTTGATAGCTTTAGATATGCAAAGGCAAATTTCTTGAACATACCAACTGTTTATTGTAGACAAATGCCAATGTCTCCCTAATGCATCCATTTCCAATTTGCTCAAATTAACCTAAATCAATATTATAATAATATTTAATGGCCAAAACATCTAGACTATGCATAAGTATTATAATAAGTGTAGATTGAGATGGACCAACTCATTTTGAATCAAGAAAAATGGCCTTGCTCATAATCATGTGTTACTTTGTGGAATGTCATTAGGTGAAATACCTCTCCTATGCTAAAGTTGATCCCAACAGCAACTTGGGACACAGAGATGTTGTTTCACCATATTTTCTTTCTATAATCATATGATCAAGGTGCATGAATCCTACCTTCAAAGTAAAGTCATTTATAATTCTAGCAACTTTCTAGCGTGTTATTACATATTAGTCACTTAGCTCTTTATTTGGTCTAGCAAACAAATCTAACTTCAATAATAATCATATGATGAAGGGAAGATGTTGAATTAGGATAAATTTAGGTACCTTATAAGAACTCCACTCATCACTTACCAAATTCAATCATAGTCAAAGCTTTCTCATGCCACCCATGTTGAAGAAGTCAAGCAATATGATCTTCAATGTCCTTGCTTACCAAAATGCATTAGTTTCTCCATGTTTATTAATTTCTAATTTTTCCAACTTGTATACTGACATATACATAAATGAACTTAACAATTAAACATATGAATAATTATGAGCAAGATATCATAGCTAACAAACAGTTTTCACTCTTATCTGCATTTTTTTTCGGGTCCCTTATGGCCTATGAATAAATTAATTACTCATAAAGACTTATGGTGTGACCAAAGGAGCCTAAATTAAAGAGGGAAACACAATAAGTTGACAAAGTGCAACTCTTTGTTCATTTAGTCCTTTGAAGCACATTATAAACAATACTTAATTAAAAAGCACTAAGCAAGATTATAATAGCCTATCAACCAACAAACAAACTATCCAACCCCATAAAGGAATAAAGTCTCTTCAAGCATATTGCAAACTAAGCTCAAAATCTATTAATATGCTTATCAAGTGATTAAGAAAAGAATAAGAACTAACCAATTATACTTGCAATAACGCCGCAATGATCCACTTGCAAACAATATCACGAAGTGGTCGCTTGTTCTATTTAGCATTAGTAAGATACATACCAAATATCATCAGTTATACCATAAAAAGCAAACCCTAAGCTCATCGTTTAATATTTACAAAACCAAATAAATCAAAGACTATTTAATTTAATAGAAACATGCTATTTAGGCCACCATAGCTAAGGTTTTTCAACTAGTAAATTTGCTTAGAAGAGTATGACAATTGTCATCCTAATTCTCCAATTTGTGAATTAAGTAAATAAAGTCAGTTACAAAAGACTAATAAAAGCATGTCCATAAGTTAGAATTTGAAACTTGTGTTATTCTTTTGAAAAACTCCAACACAAAGATATATAATACCAACTGCTATTATCATTTTAACATGAGTCAATACATTGAATTTTGTACTTAGGCTTGCAATTGAAACAACATCCTCAAAAATTCAAGTGTAAGTAGCAGCTTTTGTACATGTGCCAGTTATAACTACAATGTTCGTGTTAGCCCTATCCTAAGTTACTTTAATCCATTCACCTCATGCACCTATTAATGCATGTATTGCATTTTTTTTTCTTTGCTTCAAGTGAATCCATATTAGTTGAATATTGCATCAAGCATCTAATTGAGTAGAAGCTAAATTTAATAGTTATATAATACATTTAAAAATTCCCTCAAACATGTCAGAACAAACATACAATAGGAAAAAAAAAACCATATCAGAGGTAATTAATTAGACCAAAAATTCATCAGCTTAAAACTATATCATAGCAAACAAATAACATAAAAGGAAAAAAATAATAAAAGAACACATTGAAACAAATTCATGAATACAATAGGTCTAACACCAAAGTATCTTCTTTCAAACTTTCAATAAAATAATTTATAGGTGAGCAATAGAATTTAAGAATACAAAGATTCAAATATAGTTAAAAAAAATGATTTTTATTTAAACATTTTATCAAGCACTTGTTGTGATTTCCAAAAAGAAGAAAAAAAATTGAGTATAAATTTTGTAAGATGCACTCTTATAGAATTTAAAAAAAAAAATGCACCTATTATCAGCTTTATAGTTAACTACTGTAAAGTAAAGAAGGTTGAAAAAATTTTATCATATAAGAACTTAAAATTGAACTAAAAAAAATCGAGAGATAGAGATGCATAAATCTATTGAGATAGTGAACAAAGAAAAATGACCAATTGTCAATGCACGACATCTACACTAATAAGAGATTCTAAGCATACAAATATGTATATAATAAACCAGATATCGCCAAGTAGTTTATGCTAACTTAAACATAGTTATATTTCTCAAATGTCATTAGTTACAAATCACACAGCACATAAATAGATTATTTTAAATATAACTTTAGGTCAAAGATAATATAATTCTAAAATTAGAAGAGTTATATAAAAAATGCCTTTGAATGCATAGAAAATCAACACACTCACACATTGTATGAATGTATAGAAAATATGTCAAACATGGTCTAGTTTCACCTACTATTACATAAATGCAAATTCAACACAAAAGTGTAATGTTAGTTTAATAACTTAGCGGATAATTCATGGTTCTTATCCTTACCCATTTCCAAATCATGAAGTAACATCATACAAATTTTATTCTCATCTTCCAATCTTTGTTTCTAAAAAATGATTTGGTAGCCATGTTTAGACGCTCATAAAAAATCAAATGGTCAATTCTAATTTTAGTTGAAAGCACATAAATTAAGAATTTTGTAAATTCATATGAATATGGAAAAGAAAAGATCAAGTAAAGTTGACCAAAATTCTTGGAGGAATAAAAAAAGGCAAATATATTACACAATGGCTGAGGGAGGTTACATTCATCCTCTACATAAATATTAGAATTAATTAAAAAAAGCCTTCAAATTCAAGTCAAAGAAATAATAATAGAAGTCGCACAAAAATTAGAATAAAAGGACATTCACCCAAGTGGCAATTCAACACCAAAATGGCGCATGAAACTTATGATGTCTACTACCTCATCTTTTTGGGGATTGAAATCCACATTTTGCAAATATTATGAGCAATATAGTAATGTATACAAATCTACCAATTTGATGGACACTAAGTAGAAACAAGCAGAAATAGACACTTAATTAAGCAAGGTGAAATAATCTTAATGCCACAAGTTTGGTCTTTAACCCATAATAGCAAGAGACAAAGCAAAAAGAACTCACTAAGCAAATGTCAAAATTATGTTTTGTTTAAATCATAAAAAAAAAATATTTTATTTAATTTAGTTAGGAGCACTCAACAAATTTGACTAATGCCAATTTGTAGAAATAAGTACTACAAAAAAAAAACTTAAAATAGCAGTAGTTACATACTGATTATAGCAGTGGTTTGAACTACTAGTGAATACAATAGTGGCGATTTATGAGAACCGTCAAAAAACATGACATCAGCTTGACATTAGTGGTGGTTATGTGCAACCTTTGGAATCATCATGCATCGAGCATTTAGTGATAATTATTTTCCAGCAATTAACCACCTTTATTTTTATCAAAAAATTTTAAAATTAAATTGACGAGGGTTATGAAACCACTGCTATTATTTTTAAAAATTTGCAATTTAAATTGACAGGGATTATGGAATTGCCGCTATTATTTTTAAAAAAATTTTGCTACTATTTCTGACGATTACATACTCGCCACTAAATTTTTTATATTTTTTTAAAAAATTTCAGGCCATTCATTTTCTTTATTATATTAATTTATGATACTAATTATCTCTGTAAAATAAAAATACAAACCTATGGTGTAATAGGAAATCAATATAAAATGAAAACCAATATAACAATAAATCCATATCATTAAAAACACAAATTTAAATATATTTAAAAGTTTCAAATATAACTTGTCTCACATCACAAATCAAAGAAAATAAAATATTCATATGTATAACCAAAAGTCATAACATTAATATTCTAAAAAGATCGAGTACGATCAATGGTAAAAGTCTTGGTTACTCCATCTTGAAGATCTTCTTGCATTTATGGATAAAAATTGATCTTTTGAATTAACTTTGACACTAACCTAAAAAAAAATTGATCACAAAAAGATTACTGCTCCAATAGATATTGCACTAAACAACAACAAATAATAAAGTGCCACCATTAAACAAAAGCAAGGACTAAGCATGATTACAATAGCTTATCCACCAATTAACAAACTCTACAATCCCCCCAAAGAATAAAGTGCCCTTCAAACAAATTGTGAAGTAGGGTCAAGATCATACTATAATTATTTGATTTTATAAGGCCATACCCTCAAAATCTACTACCATCTTTATCAAGCAAAGTAGAAATTATTAAGAAACAACCAAGTGTGATTGCATAGGACAACCAAATTAAGAATACTATTCACTTAGTTCTTTAACTCAGAGACAAAAAAGAAGCACTTGTAATATGAAACAATATGCCTCAAGGAAAGATAGTACTACAACATACTTGAAAATTTTTCCAATAAAATAGTACACAGCACTCATGTTAAATTGTGAGGGAATTTTGAGTACTGAAATTCCACTTAATGTAAAGCACTCCTTCACATAA
>JANHAO010018646.1:0-13545 GCA_026873985.1 Saraca asoca
TTAATATCTAATCCACAGAATGTTTAGTTGTGGCTGCCATAGCACTCAATCAAATTGGTCTAGGGCACCCATCTATACTAACAATATGGTGGTAATGTTAGTGGAAAAAAAGGTGTTAAGCGAATGATAACAATGGGTGGTGGTAATGATTGAGAAGAAGTGGTGATGGATAAGGTTATAATGCTAGATGGAAAATGATGGTAATAGCAATGATGTTTGATTTTGTGGTGATTGCAATAATTGGTAATCATAGTGATGAAAGTAGTTACTAATAATGGGATTGTGAGGGTCGGTGGCACTCGTTGTCATAGTAGTGGCAATGGCAATGGTCATAGATAGTGAGCTATCATCATATTAGTGACAGTGATAGTGGTGGTTGCTGCCATATTAATGGTGGTCACAATGGCAATAGCCATCATTAATGAGCTGCCATTACATTATTGGCCATGATAGTGGCTATGACAATGGCTACTATATTAGTAGTGGTGACAGTGATAGTAATGGTGACAGTGGATGGTAATAAATAATGAAGAAATTGGTGGGATAAAAATATTTTTTTTCTTATTTCTAATACTTTTAATATAAATTTTGCTCATTTAAATTTTATTTTCCATTCCAAGGAGTATAGCATTATATGGCATTTTACATATAAGAGAGGGGATCGTATAAGGTTATATTGTACAATTTATGCACCAAATATATAATAAAATTTGATGGTATATTTTATCATTTTTTACCGTGCCTTACACAATGCGACAAATCAACTCTTATTGAAGGTCAAATATTTTTATTAATCATAAATAACCATTTAAAATTTATATATAATTATATTATGTTGTATTCCAAAAATATTTATATTTTAAACTGTTCAGTTAAAATAGATTTCAATTATTAATATAAGCCTATTCATTATCAATGGTTGAAGTTAGATTCTTAAACAAAAAAGTAAAATATTTTTTCTTTCCATGACTCATACGACAACACAAGAAGAAAAGAGGTCGAACCTAAATAAAAGAAAAGTAGCAAAATCTTGAAAACTTGCAACTATAACAACAAATATAAGAGTAGAATAAATTAGGCATATTAAAGAGGAAGGGTTAGTCATTCTTGTAAAGTTGTGAGGCGTATGCTTCAAAGTCTAAGATTGTTAGATGGTAGCCTTTGATAACGAATAAGCATAGGATTAACTTGAAATGTGACTTGATATTGTTGGATGAAAGAGCATGTATCTTTAGTTACAATTTGGCTTGGGTAAGGTGCAGGTTGAGGCTTTTGTAACATGTTAACCAAATTTTGGTTTGGTAATAACATGTTAAAACATTCAAATGAGTGTAACATGTTATTTTGCAGAAGTTGTCTTATAGCTAACAGCATAACAACTTTTTTGGCCATGTGGTCTTTGTTTTGATGATGTAAACCCTAAAAAATAATGCCTTGATTTTTGCATACCAGAAGATGTGTATGCTAGAAATGTCTATGATGATCCCCTTACTTTGCTAATGGAAAAAGAGAGATGAATTTGATCAGGTAAGAGACCACTCCTTGGGCAAGAGGAATAAACATGTGTTTTAACAATCAATTCTGCCTGGTGTTGTTGAAATACGTACTCTTTTGACCATCTGTGAATTAGGGACAATGTAAAAAGAGGATTTGTTTTGTGCTTTTGAAACCTAAGTTGATTTCTTATCTACCAAATATCATATAAGCTAAGGGCCATAGCGTAAGTAACACCTATGTTAATATGAGGATGTTGTTGTCCCTATGTGAGACATATAACTAACCATCTCATAACTTGTTGAGGTTATATGAGAGGACTGTAAATTGAAAATGAAGTCTTAAACTAAATTACCCTTGCAAAATCATAGTTTAGAGAAAGATACTCCTCATCCTCTTTAGCTTAGGGGCAAAACTGACATAGCAGAGAAACTTGAATATTCTTGCTAGTGAGGAATTTTGCTATAGATAGTCTATGATGAGCCAATTTTCGTGGGAATATTAACACCCTAGAAGGCAAAGAAAGCTTCCAAAGTTGCTCCTATAGAAACATATTATTCTGTTTAAACTGGAATGGAATTCAAAAGTAATTGATAGCCCTATTTGACAGTGTATGAACCTAAGGTTGGCCCTATCCAAGCTATCCAGTCTTTAGCCCCTGATAAAGATATAGGGGTTCGAAGAATTTTATGTGCGGTCTTCCTATCATAAAGATTGAGCACTTTAATATTATCCCACTCATGTAGACATAGCTTTATAAGATCCTTCACAACAACAAAATGTTAGGGAATGGCTGACATAAGCTACCATCAGTATTTGGATTTCAAACTTATTTAGGTTCCATTTGCAACTTACTATTGCAATTTATCTAAGACTATATTGCCAATTGTAAGTATGTCTTTCCATCTCCATGTTTGATTAGTATAACCTTTGTTAATAGTTTCCAAAGATCCTCTATTATACTTAGCAATCATTAACTAAGCCATGATCGAGTGGGGTCTTGAACAAATCCTCCACATTTATGCAACCAAAATGGCTTTATTAAAATTTTTCATCTGCAAAAAGCCCAAATCTCCCTGTGAAAGGGGTTGTTGAATCCTTGACCATGAAAGTAAGTTTATGCCTTTATGCTCATAAGATCTCTACCAAAAATTTCTAAAGAGTTTTACCATTTGTTGTATAGTCTACTTAGGAAGAAACATGGTTAACATATGGTAATCCAGGATTACTTGTAACACACTTTTGCATAAACACATTCTGGTAACTTGAGATAGTAGTTTGGCTTTCCCACATTGGAGTTTTTTAGTTAGTTTCCAAAATAGTTCTTGGCTTATTATTTTCTTATCCTTGCATTCATCAATACAAGTACCAAGGTACTTGCCAAGTCTGTGTTTGACCTTAACACTTAGGACACTACCTAAAAACTTTCCAATTTGTCTTGGAGTATTTGGGATGGAAACCATGACAAATCTACTTGGATTCATATGAAGTCCTGAAAAATTAGCAAATAACAAGAATAAATTCCTAAAGTTTTGACAACTAATAACATCTACCTTGAAAAAGCACAATAAGTCATTTGTATAAAAAAGATGGGTGATCCTGGGGGCATTTCTACATGGGACAATGCTGGTTAGTTAGCTATGTTGTTTAGCTCTCTAAATCATAAAAGATAAAACATTAGCATATAACATGAAAACATAAGAGGAGAGTGGATCCCCTTGTCTTAACCTTCTACTAAGGACAAAAAAAGTTTGTAGTATCACCAATCACAATAATTCGATAAGAAATAATGGTAATGCATTTCATAATTATCTGGATTCAAAGTGGAGGAAACTGCATATGTTGTAACACTGCTGAAATAAACTTTTAAAAGATGCTATCATAAGCTTTATGGAAGTCTACTTTTAATACTACCTAAAACTTCTACCTACTCTTACATTTGTCCATATAATGCACGACCTCTGTAGTAATTAGCTTATTGTCTATGATAATTTTGCCTTTTATAAATATATTTTGAAATAGAGTAATTATCTCTTCCAATATAGCCTGCAATTTGAGCACCAAAGCCTTGACGATGAATTTGTAATAGCTAAAATTATGTTGTATCTCTCTCTTTAGAACTAAACAAATAAAAGTTTGGTTCAGTGTCTTAAAGAGATAACCTCGGTTTAAAGATGATAAAATCATATTAGTCACATCCCTATCAACAATGTCCCATTAAGTAAGATAAAAACAACCATTGAACCCATCTTCTCCTGACTATTATCTAGACTAGTTTGCAATAAAGGCTTAATGAATTTCTTCCTAAGTGAAGGGTTTGGACAAATGTTGCTTATGCTCTGCTAAAAGGATAGGCACATTTCATTGACTGAGGTTAGGCATTTTATATAGCTAAGTAATAAGTACTGTATACAATTCTTTAAAATGACCTATAACCATCCTTTTTATTTCTTCTTGCTTCTCATACCAATTTCCAAGTGAATTTGCTATTCTAGTGATCCTTCATTTAGATCTTCTTCTAGAAACAATCATATGAAAATAACTAGTGTTACAATCACCATTCAAAATGCATTAAAACTCCTTATATTTTTGAGTCATGCATAGTTTACCTCATGACTTCTAAAAAGATGCAATAAATTCCTCAATCAACATTTTCAAAACCAAAAATGACACAACTACATAAACTTCTTACACTCTTTCCTACAATTTAAATTATATTAATCTTGCTAATTTTAATGCATATGGCGCTAGATTAATTCAATATTAATTCAAAATGTGTCATGTGTATAAATGTGAAAGAATATGAGGTAATTTGTGCAAAAAACTTTACAACTCCTTTAATAGGAGAAAATAACATTTTTAGATCTTTGTTCATTGTGACATCTAATCAAATAATTTAAGAATAAATTACACTCACCTTTTATGAGGTTTAATGTAATTATATTTACACCTATTTTATTTTTAAATATATATATTGATCCTATTTTTTCATGTACACTCACCTCCCTTTTCCTCTATTTTAAACATGTACTTACCTTGCGTAGTTAAAAAAAAAATAAGGAAGATAACTATATGTTTTTTAAAAATAAAAAAGTGTGACTGATAATTATATTAAACCTTAGAGAAAATGAGTGTAATTTACTCAATATTCAATGTAAATTATTTTGTTGCACCCACTTATTTACTATTTGCTCATTTAAGTTGATGAGTTCATTGCTAAAATTGAAACATATTAAACGAGAAGCATGACAAAGGTAAGAGTGATGGAAGCAAATTTAATATCAAATCTTTCATGAATTCTCAAAATGAAAATAATTTAACATCAAATAGCTAACTAAAAATGTTAAATGACTTTGTGTTTTAAAATCAATTATTAATATAATATTGAAGGGTCAAATTATACTTATCTCACTCTTATGTTAATCACTTCTCTTATGAAATACAATTATGTATTAATTAAATATTATTTTCAAAATAATTTTTTTATTATTTTAAAAAATAGTGAATTTTTAAGACTTTTTCATAAGTAAAATACCAAATAAAAAGATTTTTAAAATTTTTTCAAATACATTAAATTTAATATATGTACTTATAATATGGAAAACTTTCCAATAAACATAATTTCATATTTTGCTAATTTATTTGAAATTATTTATATATCAAAAGCACACATTTTAAATTATTTTATTTAAATCATAGGTTATGCATGTTTAATTTATCTTTTTTTGAGTTTATGTTAGGCAATATTTGATTTATTAGTAAAAAATTAAATAAAACAGAATTATTCATTTTTGTAATTAATAATAATTGATTTCTATTGCAACCATGTTATAATCATTTCCACTCAATGGTCATCAAGTTCAACTCGTGGAAATAAAAAGAAAGTGAAATTAAATAAGGAATAAGGATAATAGTAATTATTACTTTTTTATTTGTTTGGTTTAATTAGGGATTTGAATCACACTATTAATGATTCTCTTTCTTAATGTTTGGTTAGGTGGTGGTTAACAGTAATGAATGATGATCAACGACGATAAGCGATAGTAGATAGTGGTCAATGATAGTAAGGGATAGTGGACGGTGGTCAATACTGATAGATAATAGAGTGTGACGGTCAGGGGCGATAGGTAGTAATGGGCGGTGGTAAGTAGTGATAAATAATGATCAGTAGCAGTAGATAATGGTGAATAGTAATTAATGGTGATAGTGGTGATAGGTAGTAATCAATTGCGAAAAGGTGATGACAAGCAATGTTCAAATATTGTAGGTAGTAGTGGATAATGATCAATGGTGAAAGGTAGTGGTGGACGGTGGTTAACAATTATAGCTAGTAGTGAGCAGTGGTTAACAATGATAGGCAGTAGATGGTAGTAGGTAGTGATCAATAGTAATAAGTGATGACAGGTGATGGTCAATAATAGTAAGTTGTGATAGATAATAATCAACAATAATAAATAGTGATTAACTATGATAGGTAATGGTGGATGGTGATCGACAACATTAAGTGGTAGGTGGTTATGGGTGATGGTCAATGACGAAAAATAATGGGTGAGAGGTGGTCAATAATTTTAGGTGATAGTGAATGGTGATCAATAGTTATAAATAGTAGTGGACATTGATTAACAACAATAGGGAATAGATAGTGGTAAATAGTGGTCAACAGCATAAGGTGGTGATAGTGGATGGCTAACGGTGATAGGTGGTTGTGGATTAAGATAGTAAAAGTTTTGTGAGATAAGAGAAGGAAAGAAAGATTGATATTTTTTTATTCCGGTGGATAACATAACCTTAAACCTTATGCAAAAAAAAAAGGTTTTAAACATGAGAATTCATTAGAGTTAAATAATGATAATAAATTCTACTATATAACAACCAAACACTCAATAAAAAAATTAATTTTTTTATTATATTACCAATTCTCTAAAATTTTCCACCCAAAACCCGAAAACATGACTCAAACAATCCTACCTAATTTTATCCCAAGACATGTTATGTTAGTGAAGAGCAAGAAAGATTCCATGAAAAGTAGAACCCTTTAACAGAGAAGACTTCTTAAGAGGGGTGAAAGCTGTTTTGCACTACTTTCATAATTGAGCTAAGGTAACTAGTCGTTAGACAATAGTAAGTTGGTCTTCAAGTCAACATTCGAGGGACTTGGCCTTCTAGAATTATTTGTGTCATGTCTCTATAGCATAACTTTCTCCTTCCCTTAGATTTTAGTTTTCGGAGTGTTGTCACAGTCAAACAAAAGTTTTTTTTTTTTTTTTAATTTGCTTGTTTATTCATTTGAATTTCAAAAACTTCCAATAAGGTATTTGTTACAAACTAGTCCTTCTTATGTGACAATTGGGCAAAGAGCAATTTGTATTTTCAGCTTTATACAAAATTTGTATACTAGTGCAATTATGTAAATGTAGTGCCATAGGTAAATACCACAAATCTTTTCCATTTTAACGTAAAATCACATTATACACTTGATTAATTTCAAAGCAAAGAGTAACATGTTAAAATTTGCGTTTACAGTACTGTCACCAAAAAGGTAACTTAAGTTTAAAGTAAAAGATTTTATCAATTTATCACTTGTCATGAAAACAATTTTAAATAAAATTAAATAAAAACATAAAGAATCTCACAAACATTATCTTAAATATATTTATTAATAAAAAATGTAAATAAATAATATTATGGACCGGACTACAATGCTGCGTTAAGAAACTGAAAATAAATGTCTCATTTTATTAAAGATAGTCTGATCCTAAGATCCCGAATAGAAGAAAAAGTAAAAACGAATGGTGAGATTTAATGACATAGAATCTCACATCCAAAACATCAGATATGCTTTATCAATGTATTTTATGATTTGCACTTTTAAATTAAAAAATAATTTAATTACACAAGTGATCCCGTTGTTTGAGTTCTAACTAATTTGTGTTTTTAACAAATTTGTCCTCACCTGTTTTCTTATATAAGTAATTTAATTAATATAATAAAAATAATGTCAATTACAATAAATAAAGTAATTGGAAGTAAGTATCAATTCAAAAGTCAAAACTGATTATGTGATAAAATAATTTATTTGAGTAAGTAATCAATCATCAGACTAAATAAGCAATATTAATTTGAATTTTCAGCTTTATACAAAATTTTATATATAAGCTAAACTAGTGCAATTATGTGAATGTTGTGCAACAGGTAAATGCCACAAACCTTTTCCATTTTAACGTAAAATCACATTGTACTCTTTGATAATTTTACAGTAAAGAGTAACATGTTAAAATTTGAGTTTACAGATATTGTCAAGAAAAAAAAAAAGGAAACTTAAGTTTAGAGTAAAAGATTTTTTCAATTTATCACTTGTCATGAAAATTTTTTTAAATAAAAATAAATAAAAGCATAAAGAATCCCACAATCATTATCTTAAATATATTTGTCAGTAAAATTACAAATAAATAATATTATGGACTACAATACAATGCCGCGACAAGAAACTGAGAATAAATGCCCCACTTTGTTAAAGATGGTCTGATCCTACGATCCGGAAGAGAAGGAAAAGTAAAAATTGAATGGTGAGACATAATGTAGAGTCCCACATCCAAAATATCACATTTACTTTACCAATGGATTTTATGATTTGCACTTTTACACTAAAAAAATAGTTTAATTACGCAAGTGATCCCGTTGTTTGAGTTACAACTCGCTTGTCTTTCCAACAAATTTATTCTCACTTAGGGGACTTTTGGTATACTAATTCTTTTTTCGTTCCTGGGAATCATGTTTCTTGGGATTGATGATTTCCAGAAATGTTAAAAACGTGTTTGATTTGCCTTAAGCATTCTTAGGAATGTTAGATATCTCCAAGTTTGGTTCAAATGTAATTTTCTTGAAAATCTTGAAATTTTTGATAAAAATACCTCTATCTATTTTTAATTAAAAAATAGAGAGAATGAGAGAAAAAGTGTGAGAGAGGGGATGAGAGAGAAAGTGTAAGAGAAATGATGAGAGTGAAAGTGATAGAGGGGATGAAAGAGAAAGTGTGAGAGATGAGAGAGAAAGTGAGAGAGGGGATGAGAGAGAAAGTATAAGTGAGGATGAAAGAGTGCGAGGAAGGAGATGGGAGAGAAAGTGTGAAAGGGGATGAGAGAGAAAGTGTAAAGGAGAGGATGAGAGAGAAAGTGAGAGAGGGAATGAGAGAGAAAATGAAAGATATATATGTTTTTTTTTCCATTAATGAGGGGTATATATGTCTTTTTTCTCACAAAAATATTTCCATGCCCATGAAAAACTAAGATTCTCACCTCCCCATGAGAATATTTTTGTGGGAAAGTTGCTAAAAATGATTCTTAGGAAACAATATGTTTCTTGGGAATTTCTTTTTTAGAAACTGCATACCAAACATAGGAAACAATGTTTCCCAAGATAAGATTCCTGGAAAAGTAAAAACTTTCTCCCCACCAAACGCTCCCTTAATTTGTTATATAAGCAATTTAATTAGTATAATAAAAAAAACAATGTTAATAATAAATAATTTAATTGAAAATAAGTATCATTACAGAAGTCAAAATTAATTATTTAATAAATAATTTATTTGATTAAGTAATCAATCATCAAACCAAATAAGTAATATCAATTAGTATTAGAAGAGTTACAATGTGTATTAATTTTAATTGTCACTAATGGAATTATTGCTAGAAATTGATTTATAATGATAATTAATTTATAGTTCATAATAATTATTAATTCTTAGGATATTATTTATATTACTTATTACTTATTTATAATGATGTGGAATAGTGATTATATAAAAATATTTTAATTATATTTTTTTATAGTAAAAGTAGGAAGTCATTGAAATATTCGGATTTGAAATTAGAATATTAAAAGGGAAAGCTCCAAAAATAACAAAGATGAATATTTTGAATAATATCATCATTAAAGTTATTATTAAATATTATATTCTTTAAATTATAAGTGCTTCCCCCAGCATACGAGCAGCCCATATTAAAATGGGTCTTATTTTTAAGAATTTAACTTATAAGAAAATGCCACACATAAACCAAACTGAGATGTGGGTTCTCTTGTAAATTTGAGGGTGAAATACATAAATAGTTTTATATTGAAGTAATAAATTTTAATGAAAAATTGTGAATCCTAGAATAAGATATTACATCTTTTGCTTCTTAAAATTTAAAAATAATTAATAATGTTAGGAATTGGAGAAATTGAAGTCAAACCAACCATGGGATTGCTACTTGGAAGTCCCACAACATGTTCATTCTCAATTTGGATGTGGCAACTCCAAGAAAAAGTGTTTTAAGAAACAATGACAAAGTACACTTTACGTTTTTTGAAATTTTATTATTTATTAAATTATTTTATTAAATTTAAAAAATTATAAATTATACTATTAAATTAAGAAAATTACATATATGTTAAAAAGCGTAATTAATAATGTCTTATTTCTTTATCAAAATATAAATTTTGTGACTTACATGAGAAGATTTGAAATTAATGAGATATTAACATGCATTTTATATTTTAAGGGAAGAGAACAAAACTTTCAATAAAACACGTACAACACATATGCTAGTTTAATACTAAAAATTAAGAATTAATTAATTGTTTTATTCAATTTTTAGAGCTAATTTTTTATTTTTATATTTTAAGAGTGTAATTTATATATTTTTAAAATTAATAAAATAAATTTTCATTCAATAAAATTTTAAAAATGTAGAATATATTTTCCTCAAAAATTAATAAAATATTTTATTTTTTTAAAATATTAAGATATTTTTAAATTTGTATAAAATATTAAGGACAAAATAACAACACAAGCAGCAACTATTATAATATTTATTACTCTTTTGATCACTTTATTATGCCTCAATGAAACTAGTATTCCATTGTTTTATGAAATAATCATTCTCATTTCATAATATTAGTTAAACAAACTTTTAAATTATTATCATTTCACTCCATTTAATCAAACAACTCCATATACTTTTGTTAAAAGAGAGATTAATTAGTGATCACGAAAAATTAAATAACTCTTTTTTGCTTCTCATTGATATAATTTGTATCATTTTGTCTCTTAAATTATTTTATTGTTAAATATCAATTTACTTATCAAATTGTTCAATAATAGTTAATGATGTCCATGGTTGGTTGAATTTAAATTTAATCTATTATTAATATAAATTAATTTTATACTATTACTTATTATGTGTTATCATATTATGTATTGTTATATTAGTAAGGAATTATTAAAAATGATTTTACTATTAATAAAAATCTGAATTATTCTTTTTTTAATAACATAATTTTTATTTAATAATAATATAAAACATTTTATATTTCCAATGAATCAAATATAAAATCTTGTTACCCTATCGTTGGAACTTGGAATGCTAAGTAAAATCTTTGACATGACAATAGTACAATATGTTGATCATATTTTTATCATTGTCAAGTCAGCTACATGCAACGAAGTCCAATGATTGTTTAAGATCATTGAAAAAATGTTAGTAACTTGACTGTAACAATTGAATAATTAAAAATTAAATCTATATAAAATTTTAGAAAAAATGTAATTTATCTCTATTAACCTTAGAATAATTGCACTTAATATTCACAATTATTAATTTTCATTATCACTTAAAAATTATTTATACATGATAAATTACTTCTAATATTTATTTTGCAAATAATTTAAGAAAATAAATATTGTTAATTTGACATAAAATTTTATATAAAAATAAGTATAATATAAAAATTTTATGATTTAAATTTAAGAATGATCCAATTTATATACTTTTTTTTTAATTTTTTTTTATTTTGATGATATTCTAATCATTTGATTATGATTCACTTAAATAGAAAAGTATATGAATATCATCTTTATAAATTTATCTTTATATCAATATAAGATTATATTTAGGTTATTCTTAAAATTATGAAAAAAATTTATATGAATATAAGTTATTATTTATAAAAAATTATAGGGATAATTATAAAATTTAATAATTATGGATGTTTAATGTAATTATTTGATAAGGTAATTTTTTTTTCCTTTGCTCACTGGGGCAGACTAAAAATAGTCAAATAGATTGATTATAACGACGTCGTACAAGATCAGGAAAGATTGTACCACGAGATCCCAGTTGTCCGTTGCTCTGCACGAGTACTCCGGCTTTTTGTTCTCCAGTGACTCCACTCTGGGGGAGCTCAAACCTCGAGCTCTTTATTTTGTCACTCCCAACTCAAAAAGCTTTCCTTCCGACACAAATTCCTGAAATCCATAGCTCCCATTTGCAGAGCATATGTAAAAAGCTTTCTTTGAGGCGTTGTTTTGGGTGAAGGTATGTTCCATAATACAAACTCAAATGCCTTTAATAAAAAGGAGTGAAATGACTAATCTTATGGGTTTATTAAGTTCCAACATGGGTTTCTGTTTGATTATTGTTATATTTTAGGTCTAAACATCCTTTAAACTCAGAAAATGAGGAGTTGCTGGAAATATGAGTAGGCTTCTTCAAGTATGTTTGTTCTTAACGTTCTGTGGGATCAGGAAGTGTGACTTAAGATATCAAGTAGGATTTGCATGTCTAAATGGGTTATTTTTAGAGTATTATTATACCCAATTCCATGTTTAATATCTTCAAATTCTTATTCCTGCATACTAAAACTTAGGGAAATAGGGAATTGCTGGTAATTTTAAGTGGTTTTTGTTCTTATGTTTATTTGGCTTTGCATGTGGAATATGTTCTCATTTGCTGCTGACTTTGAAAATAAAACCGTAATTGGTAGGTAAATTTGGAAATTTGTGTGCTTATTTCCTGTTTGGATAGAAATATAAGGTCAGTTCCCTAGTTAGTTCTGAAATTTAGTCCATAATTGCATAATATTGATGAAGTTCTAGAAAATTCTATTGAGCTCATGATTGATGTTATATTCTTTCTATTGTAGTTAATCATGACCAACAATCATATTTAAGGTAAGAGTCTGAGATCAATGATTAAATTTTGACTTATTTCCATTACATCTCATGAAGTAATTGTTGTTGTGGCACTCCTTCTATTGTTTGTGATGCCATCGTTCAAAAAATTATAAATGATAATTATGACATGAGATTTCAATGTTTGATGTCCATTTTTAGATTTTGGAATTTGGACCAAGAATTATGTGAATCATTAAGATTATTTTTGTATGTCAGTTCACAGGTTATGCGGAGTAACACTATTTGGTGGTGGCTTTCTGACATCATGTTGATTATGACATTGTGATATTCTTGTCTAAACATATTTCTTTTTTCAGTTGCAGTGCAAGTGTTAACAAAAACTGACAGATCATTTTTAACAATTTTTCTAGCAGCATGTGTTATGGATATTTTAACAATGTTCAGTAAAAATTCATTTGCAAAACTCGTTTTTGTTTCTTCTGTTCTATTAATTTGCGATCATTTTTACATTATGCCTTGTCAATCATGTTTTTATATTTTCATTAAATTTACATGATTTGCTTTGCATTGTTTTGGTTATGTTTCTTGTGCTTTATGCGCCATTAACATTGTATAAATTGAGCAGAGCTTTGAAGGAATCAGCTGACTGGGTCTAATTTGCACGGGCTCTTGGATAATACATGTGTCTGGTGCATTAGGTTTAGGTGGCCCTCGACTCAGGAACAGGTCTGCGGGGACATATGTAGATGCAGATGGGTAAGGCAAACTCCTACCGCTCGGGTAGTGGTGATGGACTTGGGACAGAGTAAAGTTCAATGGGTATGGTTATGGGAAGTTGAACCACATAACCCATTAGTGCCCATTTACATCCTTTCCTTTTTAGGGGATGCGCTCATTTTCAGGTTTCCTTATACCTCAAACTTCTCAAGTAAACTAGCCAAAAATGGATCAACCCTCCAAACATTGTCAAAAACAGCTTCTAAAGAAAAAAAGGGGGGGGGGGGGGGGGGAGGCGGTTTTTCCCATAGAAATTGTAGCAACACGGGGGGACTTGAAATTTTTTTTTTTTGAAACCAGGCAGGGGATGAAATGCAAAA